>JAAAKL020000045.1:0-81138 GCA_010016065.2 Carybdea cf. marsupialis auct. non (Linnaeus, 1758) | reverse complement strand
AGGCGGGCGGCGCTGACGAGGGCGGTGGATCGAAGGTACCCGTCGGGGCAGTTGGCGGGGGCGTCGTCGCAGCCACCTCGGTCGGCGTCTCCGGCGGCACCTCGGAGCCAGCGGCCTGATCGCCGGAGCCCGCAGTGTCAGCAGCGGCGGCTTCGACCGGGGCTGGGGAGGTCACGGGTCTGGCGGAATCGTTGCGCGCGCCGAGAAAGAAGTATCCGCCGCTGGCGAGCGCGGCGGCGGCCGCTAGCGCCAGCCAATATCGACCCAGCCCGGGCGAATGCTCCTCGGTCGAGAGTTCGACCGTCTCTGGGGGTGCGGCTGCTGCTGGCTCCGAGTTGCCGGCTTGGCCGGGGGCGACCGCCTGCGCCGCCGACGGTACCGCGGAGGCGGTCGACCCGAGATCGGCGGTCGGTGGCCCGATCGACATCGTCGCCTGCCCGGCGAGGGTCTGGTTGAGGTCCGGGATCAGGTCCGCCAGCTCCTGAGCCATCTCGTGGGCGGAGTGATAGCGATCGTCGAGATCCTTGGCCAGGGCGCGGTCCAGAATTCGCTGCAGGCCCGGGATCGGCTCGCCGTCGAGCACCAGCCCCGGGGGCTGCGTGTTGAGGATCCGGTAGAAGATCTGGCCGATGTCTTCGCCGTGAAACGGCTGCTGTTGGCTGAGCAACTGATAGAAGATCACCCCGAGGCTGAAGATGTCCGAGCGACCGTCGACCCGTTGGCCGAGCAGTTGCTCCGGTGACATGAAAGCCGCGGTGCCGATCACGGTGCCGGTCTTGGTTTGGGAGACCTCAGTCCAGCGGGCGATCCCGAAGTCCATGATCTTGACCAGATCACCGTCGGTGACGAAGATGTTGGCGGGCTTGATGTCCCGATGCACGATGTCGTTGGCGTGGGCATGGGCCAGCCCGCGGCAAACTTGCAGCACGATGCGCAGACTCTGATTCACCGGCGGTGGTGAGGTCTTTAGAATCTTCTCCAGGTCCTGGCCCCGAAGCAATTCCATGACGATGTAGGCGGCCTGGTTGTCGTCGTAGCCGAAATCGTAGACAGTGATGATGTTGGGATGCTGGAGACGGGCGACCGCCTTGGCCTCGCGCTCGAATCGGGCTCGCAGATCGCCTTGCTCGGCGGAAGAGGTCGCCATGACCTTGATCGCCGCCTCGCGCTCGAGGATCGTGTCATAGGCGGCGAAGACTTCGCCCATGGCGCCCTGCCCGAGCTTTTGCCGTATCTCGTACTTCCCGATCCGGGCCCCAGGTTCGTAAGTCATGATGTCTCTTGGATGAGCTTACCAGAGCTGGCCGACCTGAATCCTGTGAAGAAAAGAGGTGCTGTGACGGACTGCGCCTGCGACCAACTGCGATCCAGGGCACAATCCTGACCGCGACGATCTGCCTCGGCGACAGATGGTGCTCGACGACAGACGGTGAAGGCGGCCCGGTACCGGTCAACGTGCCGTTGGTGGATATGGTATTATCTCAAGCCTAAGAATTCATCATCCAAGAATTCACCATTCACTCTGAGGGTGCGAGGTCCAGACCATGGGATGGCAACAGCGGTTCGGTTCTCCGAAGATTATGACATCGGCTAGCGTCGGGTTGGCCTGTGGGTTGCTGGCTTTGGGCGGCCTGCCGGCGCTGGCAGAAAAGGTGCCGGAGATCGTGCCCTCGTGGGGGCTGGGGCAGGTGATCACCGAAGGAGCGACGCTGCAAGGCGTCCGCGTGCCCTCCGGTTCGACGCTGATGGACGACAGCCTGCTCAAGACCGGGGAACGGCCGGCGACGATTCATTTCTCGGGCGGTCAAGTGCTGCGCCTGGCCAGCCACTCGAGCGCATACTTTGCGGAAACCGAGTCCGGCGTGCGCTTGGACGTGCGCTCCGGCCAGGCGACCGTGCGAGGGGATGAGCCGGAAGCCCGTGCCCTGAGTCAGGACATGGTCGCGTTCCTGACCAGCGACGGTCGGGTCGAGTATCAGATCGCCAGCCTGGACGCGGCGATGCAGGACAATCCACCGCCGGTCGGTACCGGGGTGGAAGTCGGCGCTCCCGCCATTTCGAGCGCGAAGCGGAACTGCTTGCCCAACGTGCCCTATCCGCTGCTCGACGCGGTGATTCAGCCAGGGCCGGACGTGCGGGTGGCCAAGGTGTACTTTCGCGCCGCCCAGCATCCGAACTTCTATGCCGTCGAGATGACCGGCGTGCTCGATGAGTTCGAAGCGATTCTGCCAGCTCCGGGTTCGGGCACGAATCAGGTCGTGTATTACATCGAAGCGATCTCGAGCTCGTTGGAGTCTTCGCGCACCGAGGAATATACGGCAGACGTTCTGGGCGAAGCTCAGTGCCAAGACGAGGGCGGCGCGGGGCGATTCGAGGGCAAGAATCCTGGCATCGCGCTGATCCCGACAGTTCCGGGCTCACCGCTGGTGCCTCCGGGCTTTCAGCCCTTAGGCCTTCTGGGAGCCGCTGGCGGTGGTTTAGGCGTCGGAGCGCTGACCGGCATTATCGCGGGAGGACTCGCCGGGGGTATTCTGCTGGTCGATGAGCTCGACGATGACGACGAGCCGCCCGCCAGCCCGGTCACGCCGTAGCATCGCGGGTTTCTCCACCGTCGAGGAGTTTTCTGGCCGCGTCGCTGCGGCGGGGAAGGACGCCTCGTGATCGCTCGCTGGCTGCGCACGATCCAGCCGCTGTCGCCATCGCAGATCTTGTGGCGCTTGAGATATGCCGCCGAGCGCCGGATTCCGATGGCGGTGCGCCGAGCCTACGGACGAAAGGCCTGGCAGCCCCCTGGCAACCTTTCGATTCGCGAGGACTTTCCGAGGATCCCGCCACGTCCCGGCGTCGAGCCCGGAACGCCTTCAGCGCTCGAGGAGCTGGCCTCAGGGGTGTTTGACCTGCTGAATGAGAAAATCGAGATCGGGTACAAGAGTCCGGATTGGCGCCTCGGTCATCGTGCTCAGGACCGTCTGTGGACGGTCACCCTGCATTATCACCCTTGGGCGATGACCCTGGCGGAGGCGGCCGGGGAGAGGGCGTCCGAGGATCGTGCCGACGATGCCGCTCGGCTCCTGCGGCACTATGTCATGGATTGGATCGAGCAGTGCCCCTGGCATCGGCCCGGAGCAGCCGCTCTGGCCTGGAATGCCTATGCTGTCGCCACGCGCGCCGAGCACTGGATCCGGGCTTATCTCCTGGCGAAGTCTCGGATCTTTGCACCCGACCCGGATTTCGAGGATCGTTTTCTCCGCAGCCTGTGGCAGCAAGCCGCTTATTTGAGCGACCATATCGAGTGGGATCTGCGTGGCAATCACCTCCTGCGCGACGCGGTGGGATTGGCCTGGGTCGGGCGTTTTTTCGCAGGCGAGCGCCCTCGGGCCTGGCAGCGCCAGGCCACCGAGCTGGCGGTCGAGCAGGCGGCGGAACAGATGCTGCCTGACGGCGGGCATTTCGAGCGCAGCCCGGGGTATCACGTCGAGGTGATGGAAGATCTCCTGCTCTTGGCTCTATTGCTCGAGGATGCCGCGGCGCGGGCACAGCTACGCCAGGCCTGGAAGCGCATGGCGCTATACCTCGCCTGGATACGACATCCGGATGGAGACCTGCCGCTTCTCAATGACGCCGCCCTGCGTGGCGGCCGTGCCGTGGCCGAGCTGCTGAGTCTAGGGGAGAAACTCGGCGTCTCCTCCACGGTTGCGCCCGCGGAGGAGTGCCGGCGCGGGGGACGATTTTTCGAAGACTCAGGGGTCGTGGTTTGGCACGGCGATCCCTGGACGCTTTTCTTCGACGTCGGGCCGGTCGGCCCGGACGCTCAGCCTGGGCATGCACATGCGGACACGCTGACGATCGAAAGCTCTTTCGCCGGCCGGCGTCTGTTCGTCGATCCTGGCACCTTCCGCTATGACGAAGATGCCCATCGGGCCTACGATCGCAGTACCGATGCCCACAACACGGTGTGCATCGGCGGCGTCGACTCGAGCGAAATGTGGAAGATCTTTCGCGTCGGTCGGCGGGCGCGTCCGCTGGACGTCGCAGTCGAGCTGCGGGCGGAGCGTCTGAGTGCCCAGGGCTCCCACGACGGCTACGACCTTCTGCCGGGGAGTCCGCGCCACCTTCGTCGAGTCGTGGTTGAGAATGGAGGCGCCCTGACCCTGGTCGATCGCCTCAAGGGTTCCGGAAATTCTCGAGCGCAGGGTGGGCTGCTCGTCGAGCCTTCCTGGGCGGTGACGCCAATGGCTGGCGGTTGGCAGTTGACGGTCGACGACGTCCGCCTCACCGTCGAAATCGAAGGCTCTAAACCGCTCGAGCTGTTCCGCGAGCGTCGCCCATATCATCCGCGCTATGGAGTCGAGCTTTTAGCCACTCGAATCGGATGGCGCTGGCAAGGCGAGCTACCGATCGAGATTCGCATCGAAGTCCGACCCTGAAGTCGATGAAACATCATCCGCGGAGTCGCTCTGGTATGCTGAACTGTCGCTATCCAGAGCTTGTACCATCCTGACGATGACATCTGGGAGTCCAACATGAGCCTCGATCACTGGCCTCGACCGTTTTTGCGTTTCTGGAGTCGCCTGCAGGTTCTACCGCGAGCTGAGTTGCGCCTCTTGCTGGCGTTGGCGCTGACGCTGGGTGTCCTCTTGGTGATGACGTCACCGGTTCTGGCCGGGCCGGGTGGCCAGTTCGCCAAGGTGGTTTTCAAGTCGACCTGGGGCAAGATCGCACTGTTTGTGCTGGGTTTCATTCTGCTGCCCCTGGCGCTCTATGTCTGGATCCGCCAGGGGATCGAGGTGCGCAAGACTCGGCGCGATCTCGCCGAGTTAGCCAAGACCCATGACTATTTCGACTGGGCACAGATCGAAGCTCGGGTCGAGGAAGCGGCCGCGGGCATCGGTCATGCCTGGGGACGTGCCGACCTGACTTTGGTCGCGGACTATATGACCGACGATTACTTTCAGAGCCAGCAAGACTTACTGGAACGCTGGCGTCAGGAAGGCAAGCGCAACGTCTATGAGTTCTTCGACATCAACAAGATCCGGCCGCTCTTCGTGCGCGCCGCGGGCGGCTGGTGGCGCGATCAGGTCAGCGTGTTGATCTCAGCGACGGTGGTGGATTACCTGCAGGACGTCGAGACCGGCAAGGTGCTCAAGGGCAAGAAGAGGAAAGATCGCGACTACGAAACGATTTGGAATCTGGTGCGCGAGCACGGCGCTTGGCGGCTCGACTCGATCGAAGAAGGTTCCGAGAGCTTGAGCGTGGCGCTCCAGGTCAATCACGTCGATCTCGCCGCGCGACCGGTGCCGGCGGCGGCCTGGCAGCCTCATCCGTCAAAGCTTCCCGCGGCGCAGATCGGCGAGCACTTTCTGGCGGCACAGGGCGAAGAGGCCGCGGTAAAGGTAGCCTGTGGCGACGACGGCAAGCGCAATCCAGGCGAGGAAGCGCAGGGGTGGCAGCAGCAAAGATAGCAGCCACCAGAAGAGCGGGGTAGCTAGCGTCACGATCAGTAGATCGCGGCGCAGGGGCAAGAAGAGTCCGTGGCGAAAGAAGGGGTGGGTACGTACCCGCTCGTGGGCGATGATGCATAGATTTTCGCCGTCCGCAGGCTCGAGGCGCAGGGCCTCGAGAAAGTGGATGTTGGCACGCTTCGGGCTCGACGCCTCTTGGGCCGCTCGGCCACGGCGGGCTTCGAGCACGCGCAGGCCGGCGGCGAGATGAGCGTCCGCGTCTTCCGGGTCGGCGGCTAAGGCTCGCTGGCCCATGGCGTCGGCGCGCTCGGGCTCGTCGTTGAGGCGGTAGAGCTGCTCCAAAGTGCCGAGCACCGCCGGGTTTTCCGCTGCCAACGAGAGACCCCGAAACGCCAAGGTGATGCCGTCTTCAACGCGTCCGTGGCGGCCGAGAAAATGACCCAGCACGGCGTAGAGTTCGGCGCGGGTGGGGGCCTGACGTAAGGCTTCGCGGAAGTGTTGCTCGGCGGCGCGGGCGTCGCCCTCAGCGTCGGCGAGATAACCCATCAGTTCATGGCCTTCCGGGGACGCCGGATCCTCCTCGAGCAGCGATCGGGTCAAGTCGTGAGCGACGTCTTTCTGCTCGAGGAGCAAAGCGGAGAGGCCGCCGAGCCAGAGGGCTTGATGATCGTGGGGATCGTTGGCCAAGGCGCTGCGGCATTGTTCGAGGGCCTCGTCGTAGCGGCGGCGCTGGTAGAAGAAGAAGGCGCGCTCGATCGCCCGATCGCTTCCGTTGCGACCCTCGGTGGCGGTCACTTGAGGACTTCCCGCCGGAGGGTGAGATCCTCGACGAAATCGCGGTCGAGGGTGACGCCCAATCCGGGAGTGTCATGCGGAACCGCCACCTCACCGCGGTTGTCCATCGTCCAAGGCGGAAACACCACGTCGCGTTGCCAGTAGCGCGCGGATGGGCTCAGGTCGCCGGGACGAGTGAAGCCGGGCAGTGACGCCAGGGCGACGTTATAGGCTCGACCGATGCCACTCTCGAGCATGCCACCACACCACAACGGCACTCCTTGCCTCAGGCAGAGGTCATGAATCGCTCGTGACTCCGTGAGCCCGCCGACCCGGCCGGGTTTGAGGTTGACGATACGCCCGCTGCCTAAAGCGATCATGTCTTCGGTGCGGTCGAGGCCGGTGATCGACTCGTCGAGACAGATCGGCGTCGCTAGCTGCTTCTGCAACTCGGCGTGGCGTACCAGATCATTCCAGGCTAGGGGCTGCTCGATCATCTCCAGACCGAGCTCGTCAAACCGGGCGAGGTGGGGAGTGTCGGCCAGAGTGTAAGCGCTGTTGGCGTCGGCTAAGATCGAGATCTCGTCACCGAGGGCCGAGCGCAGAGCGGTCAGCGGTTCCAGATCGGCGCCGGGACGAATTTTGAGCTTCAGTCGCCGGTAGCCTGCGGCCATCGCCTGACGTGCCTTTTTGACCAAGATCTCGGTGTCGGCCTGAAGGCCGAGGGCGATACCGGTGGCGACCGTCCGTCGGGTGCCGCCGAGCAACCATGCCAGGCTAACGCTGCGGCGCTCCGCTTCCAGACCCCAGACTCCCATCTCCAACGCCGCCTTAGCCATCGCATGGCCGCGGACGTTGGCGGTCAAGACTTGGTGGACCTCTTGGAGACTGTCAAAGGCCCGATTCAGGATCCGTGGTGCGAGCCATTCACGGATCGCTAGCCACGACGTCTCGACCGTGTCCGGCACGTAATTGGGGTCGGCCAGGGCGACACATTCGGACCAGGCTTGGCAGCCCTCGTCGCCCTTGAGCTCGAGCAGCACGATCCGTCGATCCTCGACCGTGCCGTGACCGGCGACGAAGGGTTCCCGGAGCGGCAGGCGAATCTCGACCAGGGCGATCCGAACGATCGGATCGATCATGGCGTGACCACGCTTCGTGACTGGAACAGCCGATGCCGTCGTTTCACCTCGGAATCGTATCCCAGCCGGCGAAAACGTCCCGCGGGTTTACGCCGCTTTGGCGGCCAGTCGTCCGACGAGAGCATCGACCAGCCGAGCGGTCGGGTCGAAGCCCACCACTTTCTCGGCATCGGCGACGAAGTTCGACAGCGCGTTGACGTCGTAATAGATGCGGCGGCCGTCGCGCTCACTCTCCAGATATTCGACGCCTCCGACGTCGAAGTGTGCCGCCCGGGCGATGCGCTCGACCTCATGGATCACCTGGGGTGATGGGTTGAAGGGCTCGACTTTGGCATCATTGCCGTCGCCTGCGGCGCGAGCCGTGGCGGCGAGCTGCTCGCCCGAGACCAGGCTGCAGACGTCGGCCGGGCAGAGGTGGAATTCATCGCGACCGAGGTGAACACGGATGGCATAGAGGAAACGCCCCTCGAGGGTCTCGACCCGCACCACGCTACGGCCCCGGGGTGGATGGTACTCCTGGAGTAGGAGCACACCGTCGGGACCGGCGACGATCGAGCCGGCGGCGATGGCTTCGTCCAGCTCCGTCGCATCATTCAAACGCAGGATGCCGGCGCCGTTGCCGCCGACGTTGGGCTTGACGATCAGCGGATATTCCAGCTCCGCGGCGGCGACGGGTAGCTGATCCGGACGGTAGACGATGCGCGTGCGCGGCACCGGTAACCCCAACTGCTCGAGCAAGGTGATCTGCAGGGCTTTGTTGACTTCCAGACGGTAGGCGTCGCTGCCGTTGATCACCGGCACGCCCGCCATTTCCAGCTCCCGCAGGACATGGTGAGTGAAGAAGACGGCGCCGCCCCGGCCCCGGTCCCAGGCCGAAGGGCTCATGCGGTTGAAAAAGAGAGCCGGCCGATCGGGTGTCGCGGTCGGATCGAGCACCTGTCGATCGGCGCGAATCCGTTCGTACGGTATCCCTCGACGTTCCAGCTCAGCGAAGAGGGGCCGGAACCATTCGGGATGCTCGTAATAGACGGCAATCGAGGAGTTTGTGGCGAAAGAGGGGTGAAACATGGTGGTGTCTCCTGGGTTTTGGACACCACCGACCGAAATGAAAAAGACCCGCTCGGCGATGCCGTTGCGGGTCTTGGAAATGGCTGCTTGAGTTGCTGTTCAGCCTGCACGTCTCCCGTGCCCGCGTTGGAAGCGCGGACAACAACACATGACGAAGTCACCCTTGATAGAAGCGGCACCCGCGGCAGTGCGGGAGTCAGTGTTTCGGTCGTCGTTGGCTGTGATCTCGTTCATCTCTTTAACTTTGTACCGCAGATCGCTCTCAAAGTCTAGCGATGCTTCGTCTTTTTATGCCGAAGCCCGCATTCAAGATCGACTTTCCTAGGGCAGCTAGGGGCAATGTCCCCAACGATGATCCGGACTCTCGATGCAAATCGCGGCGAGGGGCTCGATTACGATCGCGGCTCGCGCGGACGGAGCAGGAAGCGCAGCTCGCCCCGGGCGGCCGGCAGCTGCCGCCAGGATTCGAGGTCGAGGTCGATGCAGGCGAGGTTGCCGGTGGTCATGCGCTCATCCTCTCCGGTCAGCTGGGCGACCAGGTCTTCGAGCGTTGGATTGTGGCCGACGATCATCACCCGCTCATGCTCGTCGCTGGCACTGGCGGCGACCGTGCGCAGCTGATGATCGACGCCCGTGAGATAGAGCTCGCGGGTCTCGGTCAGGGGGTCGTTGTAACCGGCGGCTTCCGCGGCTCGCCGGGCGGTCGAGCGCGCCCGGCGGGCGGTCGACGACAGGATCAGGTCAGGTACCAGGTCTCGGCCTTTGAGCTCCTCTCCCATTCGGGACGCGTCATGCCGGCCGCGATCCTTCAGGGGGCGATCGTGATCGCCAAGATTTGCGCTGGCCCAGCTGGACTTGCCGTGGCGCAGAACCAGTAAGGTCTTCATCAAGTGATTCTAAACCACCCCATCGTCGACTGTCGCCAGCTGGATCGAAGGTCATCGATTCAAGGTTCGATCTCCAGCCGGGCGCCGAAGAGCTGGGTTCGATCGTTGTCGCGCGCCGCCCATTCGAGCAGGGTGCGGACGTTCGGCTCGATGCGTCCACGAAACGACTCTCGGCCGTTGGTGATGACCGTGATCACTTGGTCGAAGTCGAGCTCTTGTGGCGACAGCAGCAGGCTGTAGCGACGCACGCCCTGAGTCTGCACGTGAATCGTATTGCCGTCCCTCGCCAACTCGACGCGTCCGGACGGCTGAGCGCGGGGAAACGCTTCGGTGAGCTGGCTCTCGGGCGGCGATGAGGGAGTGCGCAGGGTCAGCTCGAGTCGTTGGCCTCGGCGCTCGATGACCGCCGGCAGCTCGCTGCCCCAGCCGCCGTGGTCGGTGAGCACCTGCCCGAGATGCTCCGAAGTTGGTGTTGGTTGACCGGCCAGCTCGAGGACGATGTCTCCCTTGCGGACGCCAGCGCTATCGGCGACACCGTCGGCATAGACTTTGAGAATGCGCACCCCGGCGGTGCTCTCAGGGTCGGGCTGAATGCCGATCGAAGGCCGCGGTCTCAGGGTGTTGAGATCCGGCAATTGACTCTCGCCGTCCGTGGCGCCGAGCTGGTCGATCCTCAGCCAGTGGACGCGGTGGTATCGGTCCTCGTGTTCGGTCTCCCAGGCCAGTCGATCGGGCAGGGGATCTCGCCGATGGCGGTCGATGAAGGCGCGAATATGGGGCGCTTCTTCGGGCCACCAGCTGACGTTATGGCCAGCCTCCATCCGCGGCCGAAATTCGATCTTGGCACCCGCTCGGTGCAGGAGATCGAGATGCGGTGCCACTCGGGTGACCGGATAGAGGCGATCCTGACCGCCGTTGACCACGAAGAACGGTCGGCCGAGGGCGTTGCGCGCGAACATATCGCCGTCGGCGCCGACCCGTCGATTGGCGAGCACCCCGGGGTGACCGATGAAGGGCAGGAACGACGCCCAGGGCGTTGGGTCACGAAAGGCGAAGAAATAGGCGCCGGTCGCGCCGTCCGAGATGCCGAGCATGTGGACGTCGTTTTCGTCGACGTTGTAAGTGCGCTTCAGGCGATCCAGGATCATCGGCAGGTTCTCGGCCTGGCGTCGCTGCCACCACATCGAGTGTTCCCACGAGGACGGAAAGACCGAAATTCGGTCCGCATCCTCGAGGCGGTCATAGTTGCGCCACCAGCCGCCGCCTTTGCGCCACGCCGGTCGGGAGACCCCGCCGTGCAGATAAAACACCACTCGATAACGGCGCCCGGGATCGTAGCTCTCAGGCACCAGCAGTCGGTAGTGGTGACGGGCTCGATCCGAGGTTCGATGGCTGAGGTCTACGCGTCCGGTGGCCACTTCTGCCGAGTAGGGACGGCCGGCCGCCAGCCGCGTGAAGACCTCTTCAAAGCCGGCATTGGTAGCCAGGATGGCATCGATGGCCTGCGTCGCTTGAGCCGGATCTCCAGCTTGCCAGAACTCAGCGAAAACAGCATCCAAGGTGTCTTGGGTCGCCATCTCCTCGGCGGCAGGGGTTTCGGTGGCTTCAGCCGCGGTCCAAGTCGACCCGGTCGTCAGAAGCGTGAGCAGCAGGAGGATTTCTCGCATGATGGCGTCTGCTACGGCGGTGGGCTGGGGAAGTTGGCTTCGAGGTCTCAAATGTCGGGATTCGTGGACGGTTCGCCAGGCACCGGCACGGTCAGCAGCCGCATGACAAAATCAGCATCGTGTCCGGGCAGATGAGCAATTTTGAAAGCGACTTGCAGCGTCGAGTCCGGGGCGACGTCTTCTTGGACGACGTCGCCCGCGGCATCTACGCTACGGACGCCAGTAACTATCAGATCCTGCCGCTGGCGGTGGTCGTGCCGCGCGATGAAGCGGACGTCCGGACGGCGGTCGAGCTCGCCGCCAGCCATGGGGTATCGATCCTGCCGCGGGGCGGCGGCACCAGCCTGGCGGGGCAGACGGTGGGTCGATCGATGGTGCTCGATTTCTCGAAGCATATGAATGCGATCCTCGAGCTGGATGCTCCCGGTCGCAGAGTCAGAGTACAGCCAGGGTTGGTACGCGACGAGCTGAATGCGGCGGTTGCCGAGCACGGGTTGCATTTTGCCCCCGATCCGGCAACCGCCAGCCGGGCTAACGTCGGCGGCATGATCGGTAACAATTCCTCGGGCACCAAGAGCATCCTCTTCGGCAAGACCATCGATCACGTCGAAGCGCTGACGGTACTCCTGGCAGACGGCTCGGTGATCGAGTTGGGGGAGAGCTTGGTGACAGAGCAGGGTCGGCAGGCGGAAATCGAAAGCGGCCTGCGACAGATCGTCGACGACCACCGCGAAGAGATCGCGGCGCGTTTTCCGAAAGTGATGCGACGGGTCGGCGGTTATCCGCTCGATGAACTGGCAGGGGAGACGTTCAATCCTGCCAAGGTCCTGGTCGGCAGCGAAGGCACCTTGGGGGTGATCCTGGAAGCGACGCTTCGGCTCGAGCCGCTGCCGGCCCAGACCTCAGTGTGCGTCGCCCACTTCGACGACATCCTGGAGGCCATCCGGGCGGTCGAGCACATCTTGCCTTATTCACCGTCGGCGGTTGAGATTCTCGACCGCACGGTGCTCGATCTCGCCCGCCGCAATCTGGAGGTCGCGCACTTGTGCGACTTTCTCGAAGGCGAGCCAGACGCGGTCTTGATCATCGAGTTCTATGGCGAGACCGCGGACGACGTCGCCGATCGGCCCCAGCGCCTGCGCACAGAGCTCGAGCAGCGCGGCCTGGGCTTTGCCTGGCCGATTTTTCTCGATCGGGCGGAGCAGGCTAGGGTTTGGGAGGTGCGCAAGAACGGCCTCGGGCTGATGCTGGGCATGAAAGGCGATCGCAAGCCGATTCCGTTCATTGAAGATGCGGCGATCCCGATCGCGGTGCTGCCAGAATACGTTGGCAAAGTGCTCGATCTCTGCCACGAGCTCGATGTCGAAGTGGCGATGTATGCTCATGCCAGCGTCGGCGTTATCCATCTTCGGCCGATCCTCGACCTCCGGCGCCGCGACGACATCGAGCGCATGCGGGAGATCGCCGAGCGCACCTTCGAGCTGGTTCTGCACTACGAGGGGGCCTGGTCGGGAGAGCATGGCGATGGGCTGGTGCGCAGCCCGTTCAACGAGCGCTTCTTTGGGCCGGAGATTTACCGGGCGCTCCAAGACGTCAAGCGCCTCTTCGACCCGCAGGGCCTGATGAATCCGGGCAAGATCGTCGACGCGCCGCCGATGGAGGAGAATCTCCGTTTCGGACCAGCTTACCGGGCGTCGAAACAATCGACGATTTATCGTTACCGTGAGGACGGCAGTTTCGAAGCGGCGGTCGAGATGTGCAGCGGCGTCGGCCAGTGCCGCAAGACGCTGGGTGGCACCATGTGTCCGAGCTATATCGCCACTCGGGATGAGGAGCACTCAACCCGCGGCCGGGCCAACGCTCTGCGGCTGGCGATGTCCGGCCAGCTGAGCTCGGACGCGTTGACCAGCGAGCGACTGGTCGAGGTGCTTGACCTCTGCTTGTCGTGCAAGGGCTGCAAGGCGGAGTGCCCGTCGAATGTCGACATGGCCAAGCTCAAAGCTGAAGTGCTTCAGAAGGTCTACGACGAACGAGGGCCTAGCCTGAGGGATCGATGGATCGGGCGTTCGGCGAAGGCCGCGGCTATGTTCGCGGGGCGCTGGGCACCGATGGTCAACGCCGTTCAAAGCTCGACGCCGTTCCGACGCTGGCTGGAGACGACGGTCGGCATCCATCGCGATCGGATCTTGCCGCGTTATGCGCGGGTACCGTTGAAACGGCGCCTGGCGCAGCGGCCCGCGTCGGTCCGGACTGAACCTTCGGGAACTAAGAAACAAGTTGCGCTCTTCGCGGACACCTATCTCAGCTCCTATGAGCCTGAGATCGGCGTCGCCGCAGTCGAGCTGCTCGAGTCTTGCGGCTATCAGGTCGAGCTGGCGGAGGCCGGCTGCTGTCAGCGTCCACGCATCTCCCATGGTTTCTTGCGCGAGGCTCGGCGAGACGGCGGCGCGACTGTGCGAGCCCTCGATGACTTCTTGCGGCGGGGGATTCCGGTGGTGGTTTGCGAGCCGGGCTGTGCCTCGGCTTTGACCGACGACTTACCGGATCTGATCCAAGACGACGAGCTTGGCCAACGCGCCGCGGCCGGCGTGACGATGATCGACGTCTTCTTAGAGCGCGAGCTGGCTGCTGGCCGTCTTGAAGGCGAGTTGGTTTCTGAGGCTAACAAGATCCTGATTCACGGGCACTGTCATCAGAAGGCACTCTACGGGACGGCGGCGATGAAGCACCTCTTTGCCCAGATGTCAGGGATCGAGATTGAGGAAGTCGACTCCGGATGTTGCGGCATGGCCGGCGCTTTCGGTTACGAACGGGAGCATTACGAATTGTCGCGCCAGATCGGCGAAGATCGACTTTTCCCGGCAATTCGTGCTTCGGATCCGGAGACCGAGATCGTCGCCTGTGGTTTTAGCTGTCGGCATCAGATCGAGCACTTCACGGGTCGCCTCGCCAAGCATTGGGTCGAAACCGTGCGAATTCGGAACTGACTTCATGCCGCCCGTGACTTTTCAGACCCTCGACGGGATTGGGGTGATCACTCTCAACCGTCCCGAGGTGCGCAATGCGGTCGATCTGGCCATGCTGAGCGCGCTCGAGCAGATCCTGGATGAAGTCGATCAGCGTTCGACCCTGCGGGCCTTGATCCTCACCGGCGCTGGGCGCGGCTTCTGTGCGGGCGGCGACCTCAACTGCTTTGCCAGCCTCGAGAGTATGGAGGAAGGGCGCGAGTTTTCCCGACGCATGACCGAGGCCCTGAGTCGGCTGGCGGACGGGCCGCGACCGGTGATCGCGGCGGTGGGCGGCGACGCTTTCGGCGGTGGTTGTGAGGTGCTCGTTTCTTGCCATCTGCGACTCGCGACACCGGTCGCCCGCTTCAGCTTTCGGCAGGCGGCGATGGGGGTGGTCACCGGCTGGGGCGGGGGAGCTCGCCTGTTCGGTCTGATCGGGCGTTCCCAGGCGCTGCGGCTGGTCCTGAGCGCCGAAACGATCGATGCCGCCGAGGCCCAGCGCCTCGGGTTGGTGAACGAGGTGGTTGCCGAGGATCGTCTGATGGACGAGGCGCTAGAGCTGGCACGAAAAATCGCCGCCAACGCCCAGGAATCGATCGCGGCCTTCCTCGAGCTCAGCCGACTCCATGAGTCGGAGGGCGCGGCCGCGGTCGAACAGCGGGAGGCCGACCTCTTTGCCCAGGGGTGGGTCGGCGATCATTTCCGACGCAGACTCGCGGAGTGGACCCGGAAACGCTAGCAGCCCGTGGCAAAACTCAGTCCGCGCTGCGAGCGGACCTTTTCCGCCATCTCTGTGTTGCAAAATCCGCAAAATACTCCAGTATGCCTGTGGTTTTGCGCCTTGATCTGGCGAAAAATCTCTCGCTCTCGCTTGCGGCTGACTTTCACCACGGGCTGCTAGATCCTGAAGACTCAGGCCCGATGTTCGGCGAGAATTCGATCGACGCGTCGCTGAGCAGCAGTGAGCGTCGACGTGCCGCTGTCACTCGACTCGCGCAGGATCTCGGTCACCGCGGTGCCGACGCCGTCGACCCGCTGCATCAGGGAGTCTCGGTCTTGACCGCCATCGCGCATCAGGGCAAAGGCCATGGCGCCGCCGGAGTTGATCACATAGTCCGGCACGTAGAGGATGTCGCGCTGGTGCAGGCGTTCGGCGTCGTCATCCTCGAGCAACTGGTTGTTGGCGGATCCAGCGACAATCCGGCAGGCCAGGCGTGGGATGGTCTGAGGATTGAGAGTCGCGCCGACGGCGCAGGGCGCATAAACGTCGCAGGCCGTTTCGTACACGTTGTCGGGGGCGATGGCTCGGCCGCTGAGCTCCGCCGCCAGTCGATCGGCGCGATCCGCATCGATGTCGCTGACCAGCACGGTGGCGCCGCCCTCGGCGAGGGAACGAGCCAGCGGTGCGCCGACGCCTCCCAGGCCCTGGATCAGGATTGTCCTGGCGGTCAGATCCGGGCTGCCGAAGGTATGCTCGAGTGCCGCCGTCAGACCTCGCAGCACGCCGTGGGCGGTGAACGGTCCGGGGTCGGTCGAAGTCATGGTCGAGTAGTCGATGCCCAGCACATGATGGCAGGTGCTGGCCACCATCGCCATGTCGTCGGGGCCGGTGCCGAGATCAGCGCCGGTGACAAACGCTCCGCCCAAGGATTCGACCAGGGCACCATAGCGCCGGAGCAGAGCGCTCTTCTCGTCCCCATCAAGGGGTCGAGTGAGCGCCAATACGGCTTTGCCACCCCCTTGAGACATGCCCAGCCCAGCCCACTTATAGGTCATGCCTTCGCTCAGGCGCATGGCGTCTCGCAAGCCATCGACCAGCGTCGGATAGAGCTTGGTGCGTGTGCCGCCAGCGGGCGGACCGAGGGTACTGTCATGCAGCGCGATAAAGATCCATGCGCCGGTCGGGCGGTCGTGACGCACCACGACGCCGTTGCCGTCCCAGGTTTCGATCAGAGACAGAACGTCCTTGTCCATCGTGCCCTCCGTCGCATCCCTAAGGGGAAAATCGGTGTGTCAGAAGTCCTGGAGCCAAGAAGATGACTCCAGGATTCTAGGATCCTCACGCCGACCGAAGGACCGAGTTTCGGTGCGACCGAATTTCGCCGCCGAGTCTCGTCACCGTGGCGTGCTCAGATTTCTTACACGAAGCATCCGCGGATGCGAATGCTCAACGATCATAGCATTCGCATCACATGTCCATATAAGGCATAGGCGGCGTGTGACCCTGGAGTCGCGCATAGACGGTCAAGGCGCCGCGATGATGGGCCGTGTGATCGGAAATGCTGCCGACGATGGCGGACCGCGGCAGGCCGCCCATGATCGGACCTTCGGGCAAAGGCACCGCCAGCTCTTCTTCGCTCTGCGCCGAGAGCTTTTCGGTCGCCGTCGCGAAAGAACGATCGAGCCATTCGCGAGCAGCGCTCAACGACTCGACTTTGCGAACCTCGTTGTCGAGGGATTCAAAATCCATCTCAAAGCCCTCGGGGCGGAACGCGCCTTCCAGGAACCAATCGACGGTCTGGGCGATATGAGCGACTTGTTGAGCGACCGTGAAGGCCCCGTCGGTGGGCGCGAAAGTCGAGTCGTCTTCGGTGAGGACGCGGGTCGAGCGGTCCAAATAGTCTTTGATCGAGTTCATTTCCCGGACACAATGCTGAGCATCCATATCAAGCCTCCTGCTTCAGTGAAAAAGTGGTTTTTCCGGTGTCGGACCCCTATTCTACGGTATCCCGGCCGTTGGGTTGCGAACGATCTGAGGGTTTCCAAGACGGCGGCGTCAGACGCCGTTTGCCGTCTCTCGAGCGTGGCGCCTGGTCCTCGAGATCGAGCCGATCCCAGAGTTGACAGGTGACCTGTTTGTGCATCTGGTCGAGCCCCTCGCAGTAGTTGGTGTAGATGCAGCGCCGAACCTCCTCGCCGTAGCCCAGTCGCATTTTGCGAAACCAATCCGGGTCTGCGAGCGACTGACGGGCAGCTGCGATGACGTCAGCCTCACCGCGTTCGAGGATCGCTTCGGCTTGCTCGAAGGTGCAGATGCCGCCAGCGACGACCACCGGCGTCTCGAGACCGGCGTCGCGCAGTGCCGTGGTGACGCGGGAAGCGGCCGGGCGCCCCCGGCCGAAGGGACCGCGCGCGTCGGAAATAGCGGTCGGCATGCACTCGTAACCGCTGGGGCCGGTATATGGGTAAGCGGCGCGGCCGATTTTCGGCTGCTTGGCGTCTTCGAATTTGCCACCGCGGGATAGGGAAAGAAAGTCCATGCCGGCCCGCGCCAGCTCGACGCCGAAGAAGCAGGCATCGTCCACCGTCGAGCCGCCTTCGAGACAGTCTTCGCTGAGATAGCGGCAACCGACGGTGAAATCCTCACCCACGGCCTGCCGGACTCGGCGATAGACGTCGAGCGGCAGTCGCACGCGTCCAGTCAACGAGCCGCCGTAGCCGTCGTCGCGCTCGTTCCTCGCCGAGAGAAACGACGCCATGGTGTAGGCATGGGCATAATGCAGCTCGACGCCATCGAAGCCGGCGTCGCGGGCGCGCGTCGCGGCGTCGGCAAAGAGGCCGGGCAGCACCTGAGGCAGTTCGCGAATATGGGGCAGCTCGACGTCGGTCACCCGTTCACGATAGCCATATTGAAGTGCCTCGAGCTCCCGCTCGCTCAGCACTTCAGCTAGCTTCTTCGTCGGCAGCTCGAGCAAAGCTTGACGGATCTCATCGTCCGTCAGCTCTGGCCCGAGGATTTGCCGGTGTCGATCGGTGATCTTCAGGTAACGCTGGAAGTATTTCTCAGGCTCCGGCCGTCGCCTGATGGTCAGGAAGTCGATGATCTGAATGAACAGCCGGGTGCGACCGTTGCTAGCGCGCCGCACGGTGCGCACCAGCTCGCGCAGCCCAGGGATGAATCGGTCGTGGCCGATGCGCAGGAGTGGCCCACTGGGAATGTCGCGGATACCCGTGGCCTCGACCACGAGAGCTCCGGGTTGACCGGCAGCAAAGCGTTCGTACCATTCGAGGACCTCAGGGGTCACCAGGCCGTCTTCGGTGGCTCGCCAGGGCACCATGGCCGGTACCCAGGTGCGCTCCGCCAAGGCGACCGATCCCATCTCGATCGGGCGGTATAGGCGGGAGCTTGCCGCTTGCTCACGGCTCGGCCAGGCCGCGTCGGGCAACGGATGCTTGATGCGTTCGGGAGGCTTCCACATGCCGGTGTTATTCGAGTCGCTCAGCCTTCGGCCGCGGCCAGCACTTGCCGCGCGATAACCAGATGCTGAATCTCGGTCGTTCCTTCGTAGATCCGCAGTGCTCGCACCGCCCGGTACAGTCGATCGACGGGGCTGTCGATCAGAACGCCCCGACCGCCGGTGAGTTGCACTGCGTCGTCGACGATGCGTTGGGCCGCTTCGGTGGCGAAAGACTTGGCCATCGCGGCTTCCAGGGTCACGCGTTCAGCGCCACCGTCGGCTTCCGCCGCGGCTCGGTAGGTGAGCAAGCGAGCGGCGGCGAGATCGGTCGCCATGCGTGCCAGTTTTTGCTGAGTGAGCTGGAAGTCCGCCAGGGGTTGGCCGAAGAGCTGGCGTTTGCGGACGTGCTTCAAAGCTTCGGCGAGCGCTCGTTCGGCCATGCCGCAGGCTGCGGCGGCGACGGTAGGGCGCAGCCGATCGAGAGTGCGCATGCCGATCTTGAAACCTTCGCCCTCGGCGCCAAGTCGGCTGGACGCCGGCAGTCGGCAGCCTTCGAAGGCGATTTCGCCCAAGGGATGGGGCTCGGATAGCACCTGCGGGCCCACGAAGCGAAATCCCGGAGTGACCGCGTCGACCAGGAAGCACGTCAGGCCACGGGCTCCCGCGCTTGGATCCGTCGAGGCAAACACCACGTAGTAATCGGCGACGCCGGCATTGGTGATGAACGCCTTGCCGCCGTCGAGCATATAACCGTCACCTTCTCGCTGGGCACGAGTCGCGAGGGCGGCGACGTTGGAGCCTGCTTCGAGCTCGGTCATGGCGAAGGCGGACATGATCTCGCCCGCGGCCACAGCCGGCAGGTAGCGTCGCTTCTGCTCGTCCGAGCCGGCGAGGGTGATCGGCATCGAGCCCAGGCATTGCAGGGCGAACACTGAGTCGGCCAGTGGCGAGGCGGCCGCCAGGGTCTCGCGGATCAAGCAGCAGGCGCGGAGGTCCGGCGCTTCGGCATGCCCTCCATAAACTTCTGGTACGGCGAATCCAGGCCAGCGGGCCGTACCGAGGAGCCTGAGGATTCGCAGTGCCTGTTCGCGGGCTCTGTCGTCGTCGTGCTGCGGCTCGAGAGGGGTTATGTTCGAAGCCGCGAACGCCCTTACCTCTTCAACCAACTTGAGGTGATGGGGGGCGAGAAAGGCTCCTATCGTTGCGGAGTCCGGCATTGGACCAAGTCTACTGGATCGAGGCAGGATTACGATCGTTGCTACGGTGCGGCTTGGTAGACTGCCGATCTGACCGATCTATGGATTGACACGGGGTACATCTTTGACGCAGGAGGCCTTCGACCTCTTCATCTCGTACGCGCACAGCGACGCTGCGCTGCGCAGGAGACTTGACGAGCACCTGGTACCGCTTCAACGCGAGGGCGAGATCTGTGCTTGGCACGACCGCCAGATCATGGCAGGCGACGACTGGCAGGGGCAAATTGATGATCGGTTGGAATCAGCCGACCTGATCCTGCTCCTGGTGTCCTCGTCTTTTCTCGCTTCAGACTACTGTTTCGATGTCGAGGCCAACCGAGCCCTCGAGCGCCACGCCCGTGGCGAGGCCATCGTCATTCCGATCATCCTTCGCCCCTGTGATTGGAAGGGTTCGCTTTTTTCCGAGTTCCAGGCCTTACCCCGAGACGGCAAGGCGGTGACGACATGGCGTAATCGTGACCAGGCGTGGTTAGACATTGCTCAGGGCGTACGTGCTGCGCTTGTCGAGCTTCGTCGAGGGCAAGGTTCCGATATTGCCGAGCGCTGGGGATCCCGTCAGCCCGATGATCAACAGTCCCGTGATGCCGACGATCGGTCGCGGCATCTGTCGCAGCAGCTCAAGAGCTTATTCAAGCGCCGGAAGGAGCTTACCCTTGCCGGCGACGACACGACCGATGTCGAGGGGGAGATCCTCGATGTCCGCCGCCTCCTGCGCAGAGGGCCTCAGCTCAGTCCCGGCGAGCTCCTGGGCGACGGTAGGTATGAGCTGATCGAGACCGTCGGACAGGGTGGCTTCGCCACTGTCTGGAAGGCCTGGGACGGCGAGGAGCACCGGCTGGTGGCGCTCAAAGTGCTTCACGGCCACTACAGCGAGGATCGCGGCAAACGCGAACGCTTCTTCCGTGGCGCGCGCAAGATGGCCGTCCTAGCCCACCCCCACATTGTGGGCGTTCTGGAGACCGAGTGTGCCGACGATGGTTGGTATTTCTTCGTCATGGAATTCCTGAGTGGCGGCAGCTTCGAGCAGGCGGTTCTGACTGGCAAGCTGACCCAGGAGCAGCGCCTCGAGATCCTTTTACAGACCGGCGATGCGCTCGAGTACGCTCACCGCCAAGGCGCGGTGCACCGGGACGTCAAGCCGTCTAACATTTTGCTCGACGACGCAAAAAACGCGAAGCTCACCGACTTCGATCTTGTGCGTGCCGCGGACACCATCGGGCTCACCGCGACCCGCGCGATGATGGGGACCGTGCAATTCGCAGCGCCGGAGGCCCTCGAGTCTGCCCGCGAGGCTAGGCCGGCGACGGACGTCTACTCTTTAGCTTCGACCGCGGTCTTCGCGCTGGGCGGCGGACGTTTGCCAGCTTGGTACTATCGCGCTCCTGCCCGCGCGATCTCCAAGCTCGACTGCGCAGACGAGATCCAGCACGTGCTCAAGCGAGCAACCGCGTTCGAACCGCAGCAGCGTTTTGCTTCGGTCGCGGAATTCTGCGAGGCGTTGGACCGAAAGACGGACTCGTCGGACCGAAAGACGGACTCGTCGGACCGAAAGACGGACTCGTCGGCTCCCATTGTAACAGCGGTCCGAGGTGAGCTCGGTCATGCTTCCGAAGAGCTTCGGGGCCCTGGAGACGCCGAGAGTTTGACTCCGGCGCGTGACGACCGACCGCAGCAGATCTATAAATGGGGCCGCCAAGCGCTTGACTTCAAGATCGGTGCCGCTCTGCTTCTGGTCTCAGCCTTGGCTGGCGGCTTGGTAGCGAGCGCTCCGTCGCTCAAGCAGCTTTTCGCTCCAGCGAGCGTTTCGGCAGTCGATGAGGAACCCGGGGTCGAGGTCCCGCCGCCTGCCCCGTCGCCTCGTGCCTCCGAGTCGACAACACCGGATAGTACCAGTACCAGGCCGCCTGATGTCTTTGGGATCTTCCAGGAGGCTTTGCGTTCGCGTTCCATGAGTGAGGAGGACTACCTGGCCCTACGCCATTGGTTTGGTGGAGATCTTCAACCTGGTTCCAGCGACTCCTTCCGCGCTCTGGCTGCTGCCAGCTGCCGGCTGTCCGGCCGAGACTGGTCTTGGCATGTCCCTCTAGCGGACATCAAAGCGCATCGCGGTGATTGGTCGCCGGCCTGGGGCCCTGAGTCCTTCTCGCCCCTTTATGGCAGCTATTGGGCCGCAGCAATGTCTGGCCTGTTGGCCCCTGAAGATTGGTGGGGCGTTGCGAAACCCTGGCTGATCGCTCACGCCCTCGCCGCCGGGCCTCCACCGCACGCCCTCCGCCTTGAGATTGCCGGCATGGATGCGATCATTAGTGAACCCATTGAATGGGTCACAGAGCAACCGGTCTTCAGTATCCACCCTGGGGATCGATTCCTATGGCAGACCAATAATATCCCCCGATGGGCCGAACGATCGCCAGCCCATCCGATTGTTTCCCTCGCTGCCGGACGGGATATTACGATCGAGAATTGCGATCATCCTAGTCTTGGGTTTGTCCTCGACGCGATCCTCGACTGCAAAGCGGAAAGGCCTCAAGGCTGGGGCTCGCTCATCAAGCTGGGCCAGGAGGCTATAGTTCACCTGTCGGAGTTACCACCACTACCGGTAGGCTTTTGGCACCGTTACCGTTGGTACGTGGACGGTTCACGCGCTGTAGCCATATCGAGGTCAAGGAGCCATGTCCGCGGTCCGGTATCGCTAGCCGTTTCTCAGGGCAACACCGTGACCTACTACTCGGCATCCGAGCCTCGAGCTAACGCATGGTGGGCCGATACGACTTGCCGCTTAGAGGAGACGACATGGGTTCTTGAGTCGGCGGGCAGGCGACTCTCTGTCCCAGAGCCCTCTGAAGTCGAGCTGGGTATCCTCTGGGATCGGCAGGGAGCACGCATCGAGGTTCGGCGCGACGATCGATAGCTCGACGCCTCCTCTAGGTCGAGGCTCTGGCGTGGACTTCTCCAGCGCTTAAAGGTCCAGATTCGTAGATCCTGTGGGCCTATGCGGTTCCGAACATGGCATCTTGATCGGTATAATAACCAAGATTCAATAGAATAAGGTCGTTATGTCGACCGAATTTAGTATGGAGTCACCTCCGGACCTTCTTCGAGTCCTCACTCGGTGGAACCGTTGGGGGACGGCGCGACTCGATTCCGGGTTCAGGCGGCAGATCACCGGCGAGCTTGCGCCCTTCCTCGACACACCCGAAGTGGTCGCTCTGGTAGGCCCTCGCCGAGCCGGCAAGACAACCGTCCTCTTCCAGGTGATGGACGACTTGGAGGCTGCCGGGATACCACAAGAAGCGCTTCTGCACGTCAACCTCGAAGAGCAGGCTTTGATGGCTGTGATGGGACCGGAGCTCCTCGAGCGACTTTACGAGACCTATCGCGTCGAAGTCTTCCCCAAGGGTCGCGCCTACCTGTTTCTCGACGAAGTCCAGCAGGTGCCAGGGTGGGAACGCTGGGTCCGGTCGCGCAATGAGACGGAAGACATCAAGATCTTTGTGACCGGCTCGTCGGCCAGGCTGATGTCGCCGGAGTTGGCGACGTTACTGACAGGGCGGCACGTGAGCTTCCGTGTGTTGCCCCTGGCATTCCGCGAAATTCTGGATTTTCATGGCATCGAGTTGCCGGCGAAGCCGCACCTTGTCGGCACGCCCCCGCAGATCCAGCATGCGCTGCACGCCTATTTGCGTTGGGGAGGGTTTCCGGAGGTGGTGCTCGCTGACAACGAGCGCCGCAAAGAAGTACTTCTGAAGCAGTACTTCGACGACGCTCTGTTCAAGGATGTGGCCTTGCGTCATCGGGTCCGAGACCTCGCCGTGCTGCGCAATCTCGCCGTCTATTTACTCGGTCAAACGGCGAGCCTGGTCTCAGCCCAGCGTCTGGCGCGAATCTTCAGCGTTTCGCCGGAGCTGTCTCGGACCTACTGTGGATATCTCGAAGAGGCTTTCCTGGTTACGTTCGTCCCGTTCTATACCCTCAAGACAGCTGAGCGGCTGCGCCGGCCGCAGAAGGTTTATGCTGTGGATACGGGATTGCGCAATGCAGTTTGTCTCACGGGCTCTCCCGACCGTGGCCGACTGATGGAGACGGCCGTTTATGGCGCGCTCGAGCGAGTTGATCACGACGGCCTCTTCTACTGGAAAGATGAAGTCGAGGTCGATTTCGCGGTCCGTCGCGGCCTTTCGATTCACTCTCTGATTCAGGTTGCCGGCGAAGGACTCGACCGAGAAACGGTGAAGACGCGGGAGCTTCGTTCTTTGGAGCGGTCGCGCACCATGTTTCCCCAAGCCCGTAGATCTCTGGTGGCTGGCGATCTTCCGAGCACGCCAGAGTCCCCGAGGACAGAAATCCAGCAGATACTTCTGTGGCGCTTCCTGACCGAGGCCGAATCGCAGATGAGAGGGGTAAGTCCAGGAACGAGTCCTGAACAGGCGACCCCCAAGACGGCTTCTTGGCCCTCTTCCCATCCCGATCCCAGAAATCTCGATCCCGAAGAGGTCGTGGTGCGTTACGCCCGGAACGAGGGGCGCATCACCCGGCGTCAGGTTGCCGAGCTCTGTGGCCTGAGTCGGCCTAAGGCGTCGCGCCTTCTAAAGCAGCTCGTCGAAACAGGGCGGATCGTGCGTCGCGGTCGGGGAGGAGGGACTTGGTATGCGCCGGCGGCGGGCTAACCAAACTCCGGCTTTCGCTTCTCAACGAAAGCGTCGTAGGACTCGCGGAAGTTAGGATCTTCCATGCAAGCCGCTTGAATCTCGACTTCCGCGGCCATCGCGGATTCCAGATCCATGGCGGCTTCGCGATAGAGCATTTTCTTAGTGATCTCGAGGCCGAACGATGGACCACGGGCAAGACGCTCGGCCCACTTTTGAGCTTCGTTCCTCACGTCCGCTTTGGGCACGACGCGATTGTAGAGGCCGAGACTTTCAGCGGTCTCGGGGGCGACGAAGTCACCGGTCATCAAGAGCTCCATGGCTTTGCCGAGGCCGATGATGCGGGGCAAGAGCCACGAGGCGCCCATGTCGGCGCCGGAGAGACCGACCTTGGTGAAGAGATAGGCGATGCGCGCGTCGTCCGCGGCGATGCGGACGTCACAGGCGGTGGCGATGACCGCGCCAGCACCGGCGACTTGGCCGTTCAAGGCGCCGACGATCGGTCGACGGCAGCGCAACATAGAGAGGATCAGGGCGCCGGTGCGGCGGGTGAAGTCGAGCAAGCCGCGATAGTCGCGCCCGAAAAGCTCGCCGATAATGTCGTTGACGTCGCCGCCGGTGCAGAAGGCACGCTCGCCGGCACCGGTAAGCACGATCGCACGCACCCCCGGCTCGACGTCGAGCGCCTCGAAGACCTCGCGCAGCTCGTCATAGACTTCGAAGGTGAGGGCGTTGAGTTTGTCCGGCCGGTTGAGGGTGACCGTGGCGACGCTGGTCTCGGCGTCGTGATGGTAGAGAAAGCTCTTGGGTTCGATCGTCATGATGGAATCACCGCCAAGCCTTGAATTTCGACCCGCGCCCGCGGCTCGAGCAAAGCTCGCACACCGATCAGCGCCATGGTGGGGTAGTGGCGGCCCATGATCTCGCGGTAGGCGGCGCCGACTTCTTTCAGAGTGGCCACGTACTCGCGGGTATCGACGACATAGATCGTCAAGCTGCCGAGATCTATGGGCTCACCGCCGGCCTCGCGCACGACGGTGATGACGTTGCGCAAGGCCTGGGCAAACTGGCCGGCAAATCCACCCTCGACCAGGTTCTGTTGTTCGTCCCAGCCGATCTGGCCGGCCACGAACAGCAGCCGCCCGTCGGCCGGAGCCAGCATGCCATTGGAGTAACCGCGGGGCGCGCCGAGGGACTCCGGGTTGATCGGCAACATGGTGGGGGAGGCGTCGATATCCTCGGAGGACGATGGGCTCACGACTGTACCATCCCGCCGTCGAGCACTTGCGCCTGACCGTTGATGCCGCCCGCCAACGGGTGGCAAAGAGACACCACGAGGTGGGCGACTTCTTCCGACTCGAAGATACGACCTTGTGGGCTCATTTTCTCGAGGTTGGCCCGTGCTTGCTCGGGGGTCAATTCGGTCTTGCTGACGATGGTGTCGACGGTCTGAGTCGACATCTCGGTCTCAACATAACCCGGACAGACGGCGTTGACCGTGACCCCTTTGGCGGCGACTTCGACGGCGATGCTGCGGGTGAAGCCGACGACCGCATGCTTGGAGGCGGAGTAAGCGGAAATGTAAGGTGCGCCGGCTTTGCCAGCCACAGACGCAACGTTGACCACTCGCCCCCAGCCGCGTTCCACCATCTGGGGGACGAAGGCCTGAGTACACAGGAAGGTGCCGGTGGCGTTGACCGCGAAGATGCGGTTCCAGTCCTCCAGTCGGATCGCCTTGAGCGGGGCAGAGGCGGCGATGCCGGCGTTGTTGACCAGGACGTCGACGCCGCCCATCTTCTCTTCGGCCTGCTGGCGCAAATTCTCGACCTGCGCCGGATCGGCGACGTCGCAAGCGACGGCCCAGGCGTTGTGGCCGGCATCTCGTAACTCGGCCGCGACCGATTCGATTTCATCCGTCGAGCGGGCCGAGACCACGACGGAGGCTCCTTTTTCGGCCAGCGCGCGGGCGACGGCAGCACCGATTCCCCGCCCGCCGCCGGTGACGACAGCGCGTTGTTGTTGAAAGTTCATGAAAGAGACGTTATCAACTCCATCACCGCTTCTTCCAGGATCTCGCCCAGGGTCTCGATCGTCGCTTCCCCTTCCTCAGAGGTGGCAGCCGCCGGGTCGCCGAAGTAGGCTTTTTTGCCGCCGGCTTGCTCGAAGGTCTTGAGGCCGCTGCGAATCGCCGTCACCAGGGAGGCGGGGTTGGCCGGCAGGTCGGCGGCGATCTGCTCGCGCACTAGATCGCCGCGTCGGGCTAACACCACCGATCCCTCGTAACGTCCGGCATGGCAGGCACCGCTCATGAATTCGTCGCCGAGGCGCAAGGCCCAGGGTTTTCGGGTGACGTCTGGAAAGATCGCGGTCAGAGAGCTTTCCTCGCGAATCCGGGAGAGGCCCTTGTAGATGGCGCCCAGGTGGGTGGGGTCGAGATGAGCGTTGGCGATCACCAGGATCCTGACGCCGCTATTCTCGAGTCCGGCCGCGACGTCGGCAAGCAGGGCGGCAAAGGTGTCCGGTCGGATCGACAGGGTGCCGGGAAAATTCGCCGCAAAGGGGGCTGCCGTATAGTCGAGGGCTGGCAGTAGCAGCGGCACGCGGTCGCGCGCCTCCAGGCGTCGCGCGCCGGCTTCGGCCATCGCGGCGGCAATGATGCCGTCGGTGGACAATGGCAGGTGCGGGCCGTGGGCTTCGACCGCGCCGACCGGCAAGATTGCCACCGTCCGATCGAAGTCGAGGTCGCGGACCTCAGGCCAGGTCATCTCCGCCAGCCGATAGATCGTCATGGCGGGATCTTAGCAAGACACCCTCTGGTTCCCTCTCCCTTGGGGGAGAGGGTGAGGGTGAGGGGGCGCCGATTAATAACCGTCCAGGTAGCGATCCTGCTCCCACGGATGGACGTGAGAGATGTAGTCTGCCCATTCCTGACGTTTGGCGGTGATGTAATGATCGAAGATGTGATCGCCGAGAGCCGCCTTCAGCACCTTATCCTTCTCCAGCTTGTCCAGCGCCGAGCTCAGGTCGCCAGGCAACTGCTTGATCTTGAGGCGGGCCTTCTCGCGCTCGCTCATGGTGAAGATGTTCTTGTTCACCGGCTCACCCGCGTGCAAGCCGCGCTCAATACCGTCGAGGCCGGCCGCCAGCATGCAGGCCAGCGCCAGGTAAGGGTTGCATGACGGATCGGGCATGCGCACTTCGCAACGGGTCGACATGCCGCGGCGCGCCGGAACTCGAACCAGCGGGCTGCGGTTCTTCTCCGACCAGGCAATGTTGGTCGGCGCTTCGTAGCCGGGTACCAACCGTTTGTAGGAATTGACCAGCGGATTGGTGACCGCCACCAGCCCCATGGAGTGATCGAGAACGCCGCCGATGTAAGCCAAGGCGGTGGTCGAAAGCTGCCAATCGCCGTCCGGGTCGAAGAAGGTATTCTCGCCCTCTTTGGACAGCAGGCTCTGATGGACGTGCATGCCGGAACCGTTGACGCCGAAGATCGGTTTGGGCATGAACGTGGCGTGGAGACCGTGATCCATGGCCACTTTTTTGACCACGAAGCGGAAGGTCGAAACCTTGTCGGCGGTGGCGACGGCTTCGCCATATTTGAAATCGATCTCGTGCTGTCCCGGGGCGACCTCATGGTGGGCAGCCTCGACCTCGAAACCCATGGACTCGAGTACGATGACGATGTCGCGCCGACATTCTTCGCCGCGGTCCACCGGCGTCAGGTCGAAATAGCCACCGACGTCGTGGGTATCGAGCAGAGTGTTGCCAGCTTCGTCCTTCTGGAACAAAAAGAACTCGGCCTCCGGACCGGCAACCATCTGGTAGCCCATCTCCTCAGCGCGCCGGGCCTGGCGTTTGAGCGCCAGCCGTGGACAGCCGGCAAACTCCGAACCATCCGGCAAGTGGACGTCACAGATCATGCGCGCCACTTTCGAGCCGCTTGGTGTTGTCCAGGGGTTGACTTGAAAGGTGTTCCAGTCGGGCACCAACAGCATGTCCGACTCTTCGATGCGGGTGAAGCCTTCGATCGACGAGCCATCGAAGAGAATCTGGCCGTCGAGGGCCTTTTCGAACTGGCTGCGCGGGACTTCGACGTTCTTGATGACCCCTAGCAGGTCGGTGAACTGGAGCCGCAGAAAGCGGACCTTCTCCTCGTCGGCAAGGCTCAGGATCTCGTCTCTGGTCATGATTTCCTCGGTGAATTTTGGGGGCAATACGTCAGGGGGTGACGCTTGAATTCAGTCGACTGAGTGCGAATCTTCAGTCAATGTGCAAACCATAGGGATCGTGGCGTCTTAAGTCAAGGTGTGGATCGCATCTTGATAAGTATTTTCCTGTCACCGCGCGTCAGCCGTGTGAGCTCAGGCCGGACGGTTGCCACACTGCGACCCTCGGTCGATGCGCGGCTCTCGCGCGACTCGACGGATGGCTAGGTTGCGGTCTCGAGCAGGCCGGCGACCCGCTCCGCCAACTCGGAGAGCTCTCGCTGAGCGATGTCCAAAGCACAGCGCTGGCGATTCATCAGCAAGTAGAAGACCAGCCTACGGTCATGGCCGACGGGTCGCCAAAGCTCGATCAAGGCCTCGAGCGTGACGAGCACTTCTTCCAATTGCTCGCCGTCATCGAGATCCAAGCGCCGACGGATCGCGGGCACGGCGACCAGCACTCGGTCAGTGAAGTCCGGCCAGTACTGATAACAACGAAAACCCTCGACCTCTACCTGCTGGACATCGATCAAGGCGATGCCGATCGCTCCGGCAGTCTCGAGCGGGCTGCGCTCGAAGAGGCGGGCCAACTCTTGCCGACTGGGATGATCGAGGGCGTGACCATCCACTTGAATCGGCATCGTAGCGACGTCGCCAGGATCGCTCGTCGGGATCTGAGGGCGGCTCTCGTCCAGATCCTTGGCGGCTTCCAAAATCACGCCGTGCAGCGGCCGCTGAATCAGCCTTTCGACACGCTGGGGCATGCTGACGTCGATATCCGCATCGTCCCAAGAGAGGATTTCAAAGACTGCGGATTCGCCGACCAGGCGTTCGAAGTCGGCGTTGATCAACTCGCCTTCCTGGACATGGATTCGGCCTTTGCGGTCGCCGATCGAGACGGTCAAGGTGCAGGACTTCTTCTCGAAGTTCAGTAGTTGAAGAAATCCGAGCAGCGAAATGCCGGTGAGGTGGCCCTTGGAGGTTCTGGCCAGCGTGGTGCTGACGGTCGACGCCAAGGTCTGGAAATCAAACGGCTTCTCCAGATAGTGGATGGCTCCTTGACGTTCGATCTCGTCGCCGATCTCCGGAACCTCATAGCCACTCATGACGATCACTGGCACGGAAGACGAGCTGCGAACCATGTGAGCCAAGAGCTCGAAGCCGTCCATTTCCGGCATATAGAGATCGGTCAGCAAGAGGTCGATCTGATGCTGCTCGAGCACTGCGACCGCCTGGCGCCCATGCTCGGCGGTGAGCAGCTCGAGATCCTCCGAGTAGGCGGACAGGTAGTTGACGATTGTGTTGAGGATGAGCGGGTCGTCATCGACCACCAGGACGGTCTTCATCGTTTGCTCCCAGAACCGTAGCGATCATACCCGAAGCTCGAAGATCTCAGGTGGCGGACAAAACCGGGTGGGGCATGTAGGATAGCCATCTGTTGGAGACAATCTGGCGTAACGTTTATCCACAGACGCGCAAATCCACAGGGCGTCTTTAGGTGGTTTCAACGGCAAATCTTCGAGAAGGACGGCAAATGACCTGGATACTCGAGTTTTACCGGTCGGCAATGGCCAAGAAAGCGGTCATGGCGGTGACCGGCGTCATGCTGTTTGGCTTCGTGCTGTCGCATATGGTCGGAAATTTGAAGATCTTCATGGGCTCAGAAGTCTATGATGGGGCTTCGGATTACAAGATCGACATTTATGCCCATGGCCTGCGTGAGCTCGGACAGCCGATCTTCGGTCACGGCGAAGTCTTGTGGTTGTTGCGCTTCGGTCTGTTGGCGGCGGTCGGTCTGCATATGCTTGCAGCCTGGCAGCTGACGCAGCTCAACCGCAAAGCCCGACCTGTTGGCTACCAACAGAAGACCCCTCAGGCGGCGACCTACGCCTCGCGCACCATGCGCTATGGCGGCGTCATCATCCTGTTGTTCGTGATCTACCACCTGCTGCACTTGACGGTCGGTAGCGTGCATGAGGATTTTCAGCACGGTGAAGTGCACCACAACCTGGTGACCGCCTTCAAGAATCCGTTGGTCGCTGGTTTCTATATTCTGGCGGTCACCTCTCTGGGATTTCACCTCTACCACGGCCTGTGGAGCCTGTTTCAGTCCTTGGGCTGGAGCGGTCCGCGGTTCAACGACTTTCGTCGGCAGTTTGCCCTCGCTTTTGCGGTGATCGTGACCGTCGGTTTTGTGTCGGTTCCGCTGGCCATCCTGGCTGGTTTCGTTTCCTAAGCTTTTAACGCTGCTCAGGAGCTTTCAAGATGCAGCTCAATGCCAAGATTCCCAGCGGTCCGATCGGGGAAAAGTGGGACAAACATCGCTTCGATCTCAAGTTGGTGAATCCCGCCAACAAGCGGCGCTTTGACGTCATCATGGTCGGTACCGGGCTGGCCGGCGGCTCGGCGGCCGCGACCCTCGCCGAGCTCGGCTACAACGTCAAAGCCTTTTGCTATCAGGACAGCCCAAGACGCGCTCATTCGATCGCCGCTCAAGGCGGCATCAACGCCGCCAAGAACTACCAGAATGATGGCGATAGCATTTATCGCCTGTTCTACGACACGGTCAAAGGTGGCGATTACCGTTCCCGGGAGGCCAACGTCCACCGGCTGGCTCAGGTGTCGGTCAACATCATCGACCAGTGTGCCGCCCAGGGTGTGCCGTTTGCGCGTGAGTACGGCGGCACCCTCGACAACCGCTCCTTTGGCGGGGCCCAGGTATCGCGGACTTTTTACGCTCGCGGACAGACCGGCCAACAATTGCTGCTCGGCGCCTATCAAGCGCTCGAACGCCAGATTGCCACCGGCAAGGTCGAGATGCATTCGCGGACCGAGATGCTGGACGTAGTGATTGTCGACGGTCGCGCCCGAGGCATCGTCACCCGAGATCTGGTGACCGGCAAGGTCCAGTCTTGGGCCGCGGATGCTGTGGTGCTCGCCACCGGTGGTTACTCGAATGTTTTCTTCCTTTCGACCAACGCCAAGGGCTGCAATACGACGGCTGTCTGGCGAGCTCATCGTCGTGGGGCACTCTTCGCTAATCCTTGTTTTACCCAGATTCATCCGACTTGTATTCCGGTGTCCGGCGACTACCAGTCGAAGCTGACCTTGATGTCCGAGTCGTTGCGCAACGATGGCCGCATCTGGGTGCCCAAAAAGGCCGGTGACACTCGGAAGGCGGGCGACATTCCCGAGGCCGAGCGCGATTACTACCTCGAGCGCAAATATCCTGCCTTCGGCAATCTGGTGCCGCGGGACGTCGCATCGCGCAACGCCAAGGAAGTTTGTGACGAGGGGCGCGGCGTCGGTGCCAGCGGCCTCGGCGTCTACCTCGATTTTTCCGAGGCTATCGGCCGGCTGGGCAAAGACACCATCTCGGCTCGGTACGGCAACCTCTTTCAGATGTACGCAAAGATCACCGGTGAGGACCCATATCAGGTGCCGATGCGTATCTACCCGGCGCTGCACTACACCATGGGCGGCCTGTGGGTGGACTACAACCTGATGACCACGGTCGAAGGTCTGTATGCCATCGGCGAGTGTAACTTCTCCGATCACGGTGCCAACCGTTTGGGAGCTAGCGCTTTGATGCAGGGCCTTGCCGACGGTTACTTCGTGCTGCCGTACACCATCGGTGACTACCTATCCCAACACATGGGCGATCAGGTCACGACCGACGATCCGGCGTTCGCTGCCGTCGAGGCCGACGTCAAATCGCGGGTCGACAAGCTGTTGTCGATCGGTGGCAGTCGCACCGTCGATTCTTTCCATCGCGAGCTCGGCCAGCTGATGTGGGATCACTGCGGGATGGCGCGCAACGAAGCAGGGCTCAAGAAAGCCTTGGAGAAGATTCCGGAATTGCGCGAGCAATTCTGGAGTGACGTGAAGATCCTGGGCGGTGGTGAGACGGTCAATCAATCGCTCGAGAAAGCCGGCCGAGTGGCTGACTTCTTCGAGCTCGGTGAGCTGATGTGTCGCGATGCGTTGGAGCGTGCCGAATCTTGTGGTGGCCATTTTCGCGAAGAGAGCCAGACCCCCGAGGGCGAGGCCTTGCGCGACGATGAGAACTTCAGCCACGTCTCAGCCTGGGAGCATACGGGCAACGGCTCACCCAAGCTCCATAAGGAAGATCTCGAGTTCGAATACGTGAAGCTGACCCAGAGGAGTTACAAATAATGAACCTCACCCTTCACGTCTGGCGCCAGCCGGGCACCGATGCCCCGGGAAGCATGAAGACCTACGATGCCCCTGGCATCAGTCCTGACATGTCCTTTCTCGAGATGCTCGACGTTGTCAACGAGCGCCTGGAGGAGAGCGGCGAAGAGCCGATCGTCTTCGACCACGATTGCCGCGAGGGCATCTGTGGCGCCTGTGGCATGATGATTAACGGCGTCGCTCACGGCCCCGAGGGTGCGATCACTGCCTGTCAGCTGCACATGCGGCACTTCAAAGACGGCGATGAAATCACCATCGAGCCCTGGCGGGCCGCGGCTTTCCCGGTGGTCAAGGACTTGATGGTCAACCGCAGCGCCTTCGATCGCATCATTCAGGCCGGCGGTTACATCTCGATCAATACTGGCAGCGCGCCGGACGCCAACGAGGTTCTGGTACCCAAGACCGACGCCGATAAGGCGTTCGAGGCCGCTGCCTGCATCGGTTGTGGCGCCTGCGTCGCGCAGTGCCCCAACGGCGCTGCCCAGCTCTTTACCTCCGCCAAAGTCTCCCACCTCGGCTTGGTGCCTCAGGGGCAGCCCGAGCGCCATCAGCGGGTAGTCGACATGGTTGCCCAGATGGAGCAGGAGGCCTTCGGCTCCTGCACCAACCATCGGGAGTGCGAAGCGGTGTGCCCGAAAGAAATCTCGATCGACTTCATCGCCCGGATGAATCGGGATTACCTGAAGGCGCGGCTCTTCGGCGGCCGAGGGTAGCTCGGATCAGAGTCGCCCAGGAACGGAAGTTTCTGGGCGCGTTTGATTTCATCTGGGCCCAGAAACAAAAGTTTCTGGGTGCATTTGACTTCCTTTGGGCTCAGAAACAAAAGTTTCTGGGTGCATTTGACTTCCTTTGGGCTCAGAAACAAAAGTTTCTGGGCGCATCTGACTTCCTTTGGGCTCAGAAACAAAAGTTTCTAGGCGCATCTGACTTCCTTTGGGCTCAGAAACAAAAGTTTCTGGGCGCATTTGACTTCCCCTGGGCACTCTCGCCGAGATCCCCGTCAGATCTCTAGGGCGATGGCTGCATGACCAAAACGAACATGGATCGTAAAACGGTCATGACCATTTACGATCCACCTCAAAATGGTCAATGCGTGACCGGCAAAGCGGCCAACAATCGCTTCCGGTGACTGGCCTCTGGATGACCTACGTAAAGGTCAAGGCGGCGAGTCGTCGGCGGGCGCTTGGCGCCGGTAGCGAAACTTTGCGGTCGCGAACCAGGTCTTGCCGCCATCGGTCGAAACCTCCCAGTCGACGTGGAAGTGGTCCGCCTCAATGTCGTAGATCGACTCGCGGGTGTGGTAGGTCTGCCCCTTGGCCTCCCAGGTCGTCCCAGTGTCGAGGTTCGTCGTCACCAAGCGGCCCTCTTCGAAACGGCCTTCGAGCACGTTCAGGTGCGAGGTCAAGCTGTCGAAGAGGACGATACAGAACACGTCACGAAACCGATCGTAGGAGACCTGACGTTTGACGTGACGCCAGCGCCCAAATTCCAGATAGGAGATCTCGTGTTCTAAGAGATTGCCGTGGAAGAATGGCCGGAGGCTGGCGGCGACCTGGCCGTCCAGCCACGGCATATTCGGATAAGGCCGGCTGGAGACCTCGACGTCCCAATCCCCGATCAGGCCGGCGAGTCGTCCCATGTCGCCGACCCGGGGCAGGGCAAAATGATTCTCCGTAAGCGGTGGATTGACTCGAACTTCGTCAACTTCCATCACCTGGTAGCGAAAGCCGAGTTCGATGTCCAGACGGTGGGGCAGCTGAACTCCGGCGACTTCGCGGTAGTCGGAGAAGAATGTCCGCTGCGGCGCCGGCATCCTGGAGTCAGCGCCGGTCGAGACCCGGGCCACCGGCAAGAAGCTGACGGGGTCCAGATGCCAGGTCTCGGCCGAGCCGTTTTCGAGTTGGACCTCGAGCTGGTAGGTGTCATCGCCGTCGAGATCCGTCTTGCCGATCAGCTCGATCCGGTGGCCCTTGCGTCGGTGGTCGAGCAGGGGGCTGCCAAATTCTGCCTCGCTCTCGAGGGCCTGAGCATGTGCGACCGGAGCCTCAACCGGCCAGCTCACCTGGGAGAAGACCGCCTCGGTGGCCCACCAGGCGTGGTCGCCGTCGTAGGCGACGGTGACGTCCTGGCCCGCGTACTTGAAATCGAAGCGGTAGAGATCCGGGCGCGAGCGGTAGAGCACGAACGGGTCTCGCTGACTGAAGGTGCTGAAGCTGCCGCGCATTTCGAGGCTCTTGAGAGCGCGCCACGCCGTCTCGCCGCCCTGAGCCTCGATCGACTTTTGCACCACCTCGTCGACGGTGAGGTCTTCCGCCGACGCGTTCTGTGGCATGAGTGCCAAGGCCGCGCAAAGCACGCCAACCACGGTCAAGGTTCGCCTCCGCATCCGAGGATACCTCCTGTTTCCTGAGGTCGTCTGAGATCTTATGGCCTGAGGTCGAGAGAGACCATCTCCATGGGGCTCCGCAGGTACAGCTTACCGTCGGCGATCGCCGGCGGTGTCCAGGTGCGCGCCGCTTCGAAGATTCGGATCTGACCTTTCTGCGCGTAGGCTTCGGCGTTAGCCTCGACCAGGGTCAACTGACCCTGATCGCCGAACACCACCAGCAAGCCGTCGGCGATCACCAGGCTACCCTTGCCGAGGCCGCGCTTGGCCCAGCGCAACTCCCCGGTCTCGCCTGCGATGCACTTCAAGGTCGCGTTGTCGAAGCCGTAGAGATGGCCCTGGTAGGCGATCGAAGAGCTCCAGAAGTTCTTGAGCACCCGGCTCTCCCACACCAGCTCGAGGGTGGGGCCGCCGCCTCCGGAGGTCGACGCCGGTGGCGAGACTTGAATCACCCTCGCCTTGCTGACCTCGGAGAGAAAGATCCTGTCCGGCGGCAGGAAGACCGGTTGTACCAGGGCCGTGGGTTGAGTCCAGGGGTGGCGCCAGTAAACCTCGCCGCTGGGCAACAGGGAGACGATTTCCTGGGTGGTCGTCGCCAGGATCTGGAGCCGGTCGTGGAGCGTGACCGTGGTCAGCGACGAATAACCCAGGACGTCGTCGAGCGCGGTCCAGCGCACGTCGCCGGTCTCAGCGTCAAAGGCGACGAACGATTTGCCTTCGCGAGCGCCGGTCTCGACGATCACCAGCCCGTTGACGACCAAGGGCGAGCCGGAGTAACCCCAGTTGGGAATCTGAACCGCCGGCGACGTGAACCCGGTCGGCTCCCACCTCGGCCCGTAGTAGGGGAAATCCTCATGCAGATTGACCTGCCAGAGCCTCTCGCCGGTCGTGGCACGGACGGCCACCAGATGGCCACGGCCTCCCAGAGCATAGACGGTGCCGGCGGCGAGCGTCGGGGTGGCGCGTGGGCCGGATCCGAATTCGTCGCGAAAAATTTCGCCGATTCGCGTTCGCCAGATCTCTTCGCCGTCCGCGACCCGGAAGCCGCCGAGGAAAGCGTCTTCTCCGACACTGAAAGAGGTATAGAAGCGCTCGCCGGAGATGGCGAAGCCCGAGAAACCTTCGCCGAGTGGCTGGCGCCAGACGACCCTCGGTTCGCCTTCAGGCCAAGATCGCAACAGCCCGGTCTGTGGCGAAATGCCCGCCCTGCCCGGACCGCGAAACTGGGGCCAATCCGTCGCGGTTGCCACGGCGCCTGCTTGGGGATCGCCGGTGTCCTCAGCAGCGGTTGCCGGCATCGCGGGGTCCGTGATCGCGACCGACGTCACGAACGCCACCAGCAGAAAGCTTGCCAGATCCCTGATGTTCCTCATGTTCGTCATCCTCCTGTGCCGCCGGCCGTTCGTCAAGCCTCCTCAGAACCTGAACCGGGTGCTCAGTCCCCATTCCCGCGGCCGGCCGGCCACCACCAGTGTCGGGCCGAAGTCGAAAATGAAAAGCCCGTTCTCGCTGTAGCGTTCGTCGGTGAGGTTGGTGCCGAAGAGTGCCAATTCCCAGCGATCCGAGGGTGGGGAGTAGGTCAGTCGCGCATTGACCAGCGCGAAGCCGTCCTGCGAGGAGCTCGGATGATTGGTAACGTCGTGAAAGACCCGGCTGCGATAGCTATAGTCGGCGCGCACGCGGAGCTCGCCGTCGCCGGCATCGAAGCGCAATTGGGGCGAGAGGTTGACGGTCCATTCCGGTGACTTGGGAAAGGTGCCGTCGAGGGTCGCGCCGCCCGGCGCGAGATCTTTCAGCTCGGTGTACTCGGTGTCGAGATAGCCGAGTCCGCCGGAGAGCTCGAAAGTCGGGTTTGGACGCGCCGTGAGTTCCAGCTCGAAGCCCCGAGTCTCGGCCTCGCCGGCATTGCGGATCGGGAACGAGACCTCGGTACCGTCGACCCGTGCCGAGGTGAACTGGATATCAGTGTAGTCGTTGAGGAAAACCGCGGCGTTCAAGCGCAGGCGGTTGTCGAGCCAGTCGCTCTTGAAGCCCACCTCATAGGCGAGAATCTCTTCCGGGTCGAACGGATCGAGGGCGTCGCGGCCCTGGGTGATGCCGTTGAAGCCGCCGCTCTTGAAGCCCCACGACACCGAGCCGTACAGCAGGCGCTCCGGCGACAGTCGCGCCTCGAAACCGAGCTTCGGCGATAGCGCCTCCCAGTCGTCGCTGGCGGTCTGCTGGATCGGCAACCCCAAGGGCTTGACGATTCGGTCGATCGAGAGTTCCTTCTCTTCCAGGGTGTAGCGCAGGCCGACGGTGAGGCTCAGCCAGTCGCTGGCGGCGACGCTCGCCTGGCCGAAGACGGCATAGCTGTCGGTTTGCTGGCGGGTGTCGTCGATAAAGCCTTCGCCGAAGGCGAAATTCAACGGGTTGCCCGGCCCGCCGAAGCAGGGCAGGCCCGGAGGTGGCGGACCCGGGTTGCACAGGAACGGCGGCACTCCCGGCGGCGCAAAGATGGGCCCGGGCGCGGCCTCGAGAGCTTCGAACAGACCTTGGAGAATCGTCGTGTCGCCGGTAGCTTCGGAGTCTTCCGTGAAGTAGAGGCCACCGGCGAGCCAGCTCAGGCGGTCGCCCCAGGCCAGGCCGCTCACCTGCACCTCCTGTGAGAACTGAGACTGGCGTTGCCGATTGGCGATGGCGACGAAGACTTGGGGAATGCCGTCGCGGTCGCTGACGTCGTCGAAGTCGAGCTCCCGGTAGGAAGTGATCGACGCCAGGTTGAGGTCAGAGAAGGTGGCGTCGACGCGCGCTGCCAGGCCGAAGACCTCGCCGTCGTGGACGTTGGGCGAGGCCGAGTAGGACTCGAAGAGGTTGTCGGAGACGAAGTCCTGAGAGTAGGTCGGCAGGCCGGAGAAGGACATCACCTGATTGTAGAAATCGACGAAATTGCCGGTGCCCTCTTCGAGGAAAACCATCACCTGATCGAGGCCATTGACCTGCTCGTCGGTATAGTCGGCGGTCAGGTCGACGACGACGTGGTCGGCGGGCAGGAGGCGTAGAGCGGCGCGTAGCGCCGTGCGGTCGTCGTCGTTGAACACCTCGCCGGTGGCGAGCGAGCGGCTGTAACCGTCGCGCTCGGTCCACAGGCCGGCCAGCGAACCGAACACTTTGTCTGCCAGCGGCCCGTTGATCCGGCCGCGAACGTCGCGGCGATCGAGATCCCCGACCCCCAGCTCGAGCTCGCCGTTGAAGTCGTCCGACGGCTTGCGGGTCACCAGATTAATGGCACCGCCGATGGTGTTCTTGCCGAATAGCGTGCCCTGCGGCCCGCGCAGGACCTCGACGCGTTCCAGATCGAGCAGATCGAAGACGCTGCCCTGGGCGCGCGCCAGGTAGACGCCATCGACGTAGATGCCGACGCCCGGATCCTCGAATGTGCCGGTGCCCAGATGACCGATACCGCGGATGAAGACAACGGCTTCTGACGGCGCGCCATTGATGCCGGACGAGACGCTGAAGTCGACATTGGGCACGAAGTCCCCGAGGTCGTTCAGGTTGCGCAGCGAACGTTGTCGGATCGCCGCCTCGGTGAAGGCGGTGACCGAGACCGGGATCTCCTGGAGCCGTTCCTCCCGACGGCGTGCGGTGACCACCATCTCCTCGACGCCTCCACCGCTGTAGGTGGTGAGCACCTCGCCGGTGGTGGTTTCGAAGACAACGGTCACCAGGCCGGATTCGGGGATCGACACCGTCGCGCTGCCCTCCGCCGAGCCGGAGAGGACGGTGAGCCGGACCTCGCCTGCCGGTCCTTCAGGAGTCAAGGTGAGCGTGTCGCCACGGCCGGTAATCGCCTGTCTCCGGCCGTCGGCTGCTTCCAAGGTCACCGACAGCTCGGCGGTGGGATCGCCGCCTTCGACCTGCACCACGAGCTCGGCGATCGCCAGCGCCGGCACCGGCGCCAGGCACCAGAGCATCGAGACCGCGATCGTCCGGATCGCCCTGAGTGCAGGACCTCCGCAGGGGCGCTCCCCGCGGGGGCGCTCCTTTCCTTTCGTCGCCCGAATCTGGCTCGGGACTCCGATGGCTCGGGCGGCCTCGTTTGCGGTCATGAATCGATCCCCCTAGGGTCATTGGTTTGGCCAGGAACTTCTGTCGAGAGCTAACCTCTGGAAGAGGTACGCGGAGGCTGGGATCAAGTTTGGCTGGATGTTCATCCGGCGAAAGAGCGTTCGGCTCGCGTGGCCGGGAGCCTGAGCCTGTGCGGACCGGTTGACAGCAGCTTTTACCAATGCCAATGTCGGTCGACATGACGGAACCAACTGCTACTACCACGGCGACGTTGACGATCAACGGCGAGCGTCGAACGGTCGTCTTTCCTACCCATCACACCCTGCTCGAGGTCCTGCGCGAGGAGTGCGGGCTGACCGGCACCAAACATGGCTGCGAGCTGGGTGAGTGTGGTGCCTGCGCGGTGCTGGTCGACGGCCGACCGGTGCTCTCTTGCTTGGCACTGGCGGCCGGTCTCGAGGATCGATCGATCGAGACCGTCGAAGGCTTGGCCGACGGCAATCAGCTGCACCCGCTGCAGGCGGCCTTTGCTGATCTCGGTGCCGCTCAATGCGGCTATTGCACCCCCGGCATTCTGATGACCGCCAAGGCCCTGCTCGAAGCCAATCCTGAGGTGACGGAAGAAGAAATCCGCCAGGCGCTGGCCGGCAACCTGTGCCGCTGCACCGGTTACGAGAAGATTCTGCAGGCGGTGGCGTGGGCGGCCTCGACGCTGCGTGGCGAGGAAGAGCGACCGGGCGAGGAGGCTTTTTACGGCGTTCCGGTCGAAGGAGGAAGCTGAAATGGCGGAAGCTGCAGCGTCGAGCCTGAGGCGGGAAGAGGACACGGCGGCACGCTCAGAGCGAGCGGACGAGGATTCGTTGAATCTGATCGGCACGTCCTTTCGGCGAGTCGACGGACGGTCGAAAGTCACCGGTCAGACCCGCTTCGCCGACGACCTCGCCTTCCCGCGCATGTGCTTCATGCGCTTGGTGCGTTCGACCGTGCCTCACGCCAAGATCCGTGGCATCGATCTATCGAAGGCGGAGAAGATGCCTGGGGTGCTCGGCTTTCTCACCGGCGAGGATCTGCCGATCACTTTCGGTATCCTGCCGGTGTCCCTCGATGAGCACGCCTTGGCTTTGGACAAGGTTCGAATGGTCGGGGACCCGGTGGTGGCGGTGACGGCGCTGACCGAAGATCAAGCGGAGGCTGCGGCCCTTGCGGTCGAAGTTGACTACGAGCCGTTGACGACGATCGCCAGCGTGGAAGAGGCGGTCAAGACGCCCGAGCCTCGAATCCACGATTACGGGGATAGCGGCAACGTCCATAAGAAGGTCTCCCTCGAGTTCGGTCAGGTCGACGAAGGCTTCGCCGAAGCGGATCTAACGCTCGAAGACACCTTCTTCTACGAAGGCAATACTCACTTGCCGATCGAACAGCATGCGTCGGTGGCGGTGCCCGAGGACGACGATCGGGTGACCCTCTATTCGTCGACTCAGACTCCCCACTACGTGCATCGGGCGATGGCCCGTGTGCTTGAGATCCCCGCCTCTCGCATTCGGGTGATCGCCTGCCCCAACGGTGGCGGTTTCGGCGGCAAAAGTGACATCTTCGGCCATGAGATCGCGGTCGCCAAGATGGCGCTCAATCTCGGTCGGCCGGTCAAGATCACCCTCACCCGGGAAGAAGTGTTCTACTGCCATCGGGGGCGTCATCCGGTGACGATGCAGATGAAGACCGGCTTTGCCAAAGACGGGCGGATCACTGCACAGCACCTTAAGACGGCACTCGATGGCGGCGCTTTTGGTAGCTACGGAGTGGCCAGTACGTTTTACACCGGTGCGTTGCAAACTGTGACCTACGACTTGCCGCGCTATCGCTTCGACGGCTTGCGGGCGTTCACCAACAAGCCGCCCTGCGGCCCCAAGCGTGGCCACGGCACCCCTCAGCCACGCTTTGGCTTTGAGATCCATCTCGACAAGGCCGCTCACCAACTGGGGATCGATCCCGCCGACATACGGCTCAACAATCTGGCCGCTCCGAATTCGATCACCGCCAACTGGCTGCAGCTGGGCACCATCGGCCTCGGTCCTTGCATCGAAGCTGTGGTCGACGGCTCCGGTTGGCGCGAGCGCTACGGCAAGCTGCCTCCGGGCCGGGGTCTGGGGCTTGCCTGTGGCTCCTATCTCTGTGGCGCCGGCCTGCCGATCTACTGGAACCACATGCCGCAGTCCGGGGTGCAGATCAAGCTCGACCGCTCGGGTGGCGTCGCCGTTTTCTGCGGCCAGACCGAGATCGGTCAGGGTTCGGACACAGTGCTGGCAGCGATCGTTGCCGAGGTGCTGGGGATCGAGCTGGCGGACATTCGACTGTGCGTCGCCGATACCGATTTGACGCCGGTCGACCTCGGCAGCTACTCCTCGCGAGTGACGCTGATGATGGGTCATGCGGCGCGCGAGGCCGCGGAGCGAGCTCGAGAGTTGATCGTGCATCCGGCGGCCGAGCGTCTCGAGGTGCCGGCTGAGCGGCTGGTCTTCGCGGGTGGTCGAGTATTCGACAGCGAGAATCCGGAGACCGGGCTGGCTTTCGCCGAGGCGGTGATTGCCGCTGAGGTTCGCCATGGCACCATGGCGACCACCGGTTCCTACACACCGCCGCGGTCGCCGGGCAAATACAAGGGCGCTGGCGTCGGGCCGTCGCCGACTTACTCCTATTCCGCTGCGGTGCTCGAAGTCGAGGTCGACGAAGCGACCGGGCTCTATGACGTCGTTCACGTCTGGCTCGCTCACGATATCGGCAAGAGCATCAATCCGACATTGGTGCTCGGTCAGGTCGAGGGTTCGGTCTATATGGGGCTCGGCGAGGCGGTCATGGAAGAGCAGACTTTCCGGCGGCTGCCCAAGCGCCTGTCCGGAGCTCTGGTGCATAAGATGCCGTCGCTTCTGGAGTACAAGAGCCCGACCTTCTGCGATATGCCGAAGGTGATGACGTATCTGATCGAGGATCCGGATCCCAAGGGACCGTTCGGCGCCAAAGAGGTGGGGCAGGGGCCGCTCCTGCCAATCATGCCGGCGCTCGCCAACGCGGTCTTTGACGCCGTCGGCGTGCGCGTCGATCAAGTGCCGATCCACCCTCACATGATCGTCAAAGCTCTGGCCGACAAGGCCAAGGGCAAGGAGCCGCGCTTCGGCCCGAAGCGCTTTCCGGACATTGACTTCGGCGAGACGCTTCATGTGCCGACGCCGGCGGAAGGCGGCGATGGCCGGTCGCGCGAACGGGTGGTGAGCGGTACCGCCGGCATGCGGGGCGACACCGGAACCATGACGACCAAAGAAGAAGCCCTCAAGGAGAAGCAGCGTGCTGCGCTTACCACCGTTTGAGCTCCGTCGGCCGACGAGCGTCGCCGAAGCGGTCGAAATTCTGGCTGGGGAAGGCGCCGCGGCCCGGGTGGTGGCTGGCGGCACCGATCTGTGGCCGAACATGAAGCGCCGACATCAGGAAGCGAGCGTTGTGGTCGACCTGATGTCAATCCCGGGTCTCGTCGGCATTACCAACGGTGACGCTTCCCGAGAGCTGCAGCTCGGCGCCACCACCACGCTGACCGACGTCGAGTGTTCGGACGAGGTGCGTCGTCGCTACCCAGCGCTGGCTCGGGCCGTCGCGTCGATCTCCTCGCCGCCGCTGCGCAATATGGGCACGATCGGTGGCAATGTCTGCGTCGACACCCGCTGCACCTATTACAACCAGACCGAAGGTTGGCGGCGTTCAATCGACTATTGCATGAAAGCCGAAGGCGAGATTTGTTGGGTCGCCCCGAGCTCGCCACGCTGCTGGGCGCACTCCGCCACCGACGCCGCGCCGATGCTCTGTGCCCTCGGTGCCCGGGTGGTGCTGCACGGCCCCGAAGGCGAACGTGAGGTGCCGATCTCAGCGCTCTATCAGGACGACGGTATCGACTACCTCACCAAGCGTCCGGACGAGCTGGTGACCCGTATCCTGCTGCCGCCCGAGTCCAACGCGGACCGTTGCCGGACGGCGTTTTGGAAGCTGCGGCGTCGGGGCTCGATCGACTTTGCGGTGCTGTCGGTGGCGGTTGCCGCCTGGCCTGCCGAAGGTGCGATCGAGCGGGTGGAGGTTGTTCTGGGCGCCGTCGGCTCGCGACCGATCATCGTCGAAGCCGCCGCCGAGGCTCTGGTCGGCCAGCCGTTCGACGACTCCTCGGAGTCTGCGGAAGCGGTTGCTGAGGCCGCGCGGCGGGCGCGCAAGGCCGCTACGCCGATGGACAATACCGACTTCCAAACCCAGTGGCGGGGTCAGATGGTCGAGCGCTATGTGACTGCGGCGTTGCGCGAGGCCGCGGGTCTGGATCCGGGAATCCGGGCACCGCGGCACACGTTGATCTGAAGGAGTCAGGCGGGCGGCTACGCTTCTTCGGCGGCCGCCGTTCCCGCCAGGCGATCGACCATCTCGCGGCTGCCTTGGAGCGCCAGACGCTGCATGTAGAGGCGCACCCCGACGAGACCACCCAGCTCCGCCCCGCCGCCGGCTCGCCCCGGACCCCCATGCAGAGTCTGAGGGAGTGCCACACCGGAGCCCAGGGCGGCCGAGGCGGAACTTTCAGAACCGACATAGACTCGACCCGTCGAGCTGGCGACCGCCTCGAGGAAGTTGCTGAGCCAGTCCCCATCGTCACCGTAGACCGAAGTGACCAGGGTGCCGCCACCGAGAGCGACGAGTCGCGCTGCTTCGTCCGCTCCACCGTCGTAGGGCAGCAGGGTGACCACCGGCGCGAAGACCTCGCGCTCGTGAACCGCGGCGGCGGCTTCGGGGGAGTCGACGCGCAACACGGTGGGCGGAAAGAAAAAACCCTTGCCAGCTGGACTGCCGACGCCGTCGTCGCGCCGCCCGGTCCCATGCACGAAGCTTCCGGCGCTGGCGAGTGCTGCAACGCCCTCCTCAGCGTCGGCGAGTTGGCCAGCGGTGGCGAGAGGCCCCATGGTCACGGATTTGTCGGCCGGGTTGCCGATGACGACTGCGGACAAGCGTTCGGCCAGCACCTCGGCAACTCCATCGATCGCCGCTTGCGGCACCAAGACACGGCGGACGGCGGTACATTTCTGACCCGCTTTCTGGGTCATCTCTCGCACCACGTCTTTCAAGAAGAGGTCGAACGTGGCGCCTGCCGTGGTGTCCGGAGCGAGCACCGCCGCGTTGAGACTGTCGGCTTCAATGTTGACCCGGGTGTTGGTGTGCAGGAAGTTATCGCGTCGCTGCAGGCGCTCCGCGGTCACCGCTGAGCCGGTGAAAGCGAGCACATCTTGACCCCCGAGGCGATCGAGCAGGTCGCCGGTCCCGCCGCAGATCAGTTGCAGTGCGCCTTCCGGCACGGCACCGCTTTCCAGGATGACCTCAACGCAGCGAGCCGCCACCAGCGCGGTCGCAGTCGCCGGCTTGACGATCATCGGCATCCCCCCCAGCAGCGCGCAGGCGGCCTTCTCGGCGAAGCCCCATGCCGGAAAGTTGAATGCGTTGATCGCGACGGCGACGCCGCGTCGTGGCACCAGAACGTGCTGGCCCCAGAAGGCCTCGGTGCGCGCCAGCTGGATTCCGTCACCTTCCGGCAGGAGATGGGCGTCGCCGAGGCCGCGAGACTGGGCGGCGTAATAGGCCAGGGTGCCCGAAGCGCCGTCGACATCGAAGCTACCATCGCCTTTTGTCGTGCCGTTGTTTTGCCGCGATAAGTCGAGCAGCTCCGCCCGGTGGTCGCGAATCGCTCCCGACATTGCCTTGAGCATCTGGCCGCGCTCGGCGAAGCTCATGCGTCGCAGCGCTGGCCCACCCTGATCCCGGGCATGATCGAGCACCGCACCGAAGTCGATGCCGTCGCTTGAAACTTGCGCGATCACCTCTTCTGTCGAAGGATCCACCAGCGGTCGGAAGCCAGACTCTGCCTGGTGCCACTGCCCGCAGACGTAACTCTGAATTGTCTTCATCGAAGTTTCCTGTCGTCGAAAGAAGGTAGACACGAATCCCAGATTCCTGCCTTGGGGCTATGGCCGGCGAGTATAACCGGGAGTTTCCGCGATATCTGAGGCATAGCAGTGGTAGCAGATCGGATTCAACAAAACGGTGAGCTCGGCGGGGGAGTGCGGGTCTTCGCCGAACCTCAAGCCAAGGACCGCAGTGCTCGCGAACCCGTCCAGGTCGACCCGCAGGTCAAACAAGCCTTTGCCGAAGTCCTTGAAGACCAGCTTGCCATCTTTCCCCATGAATCCCTGGTGGCAGGCTTTGCCGTCGACTCCGGCCGTCGCCAGTGGGCTTTGATCCGGACGCCGCCGGCAGAGCCTCGCCAGTGCGCCGGAGACCGGTGTACCGGTGCTCGCATCGATGACCGTCAGCCGCAGCGGCGGGGGCGGGTCCGGCGGCCAAAGCTCCTCTTGCGTCGGCAAAACAGGTTGGCGGACGCCGACCCCGTGCTGATCCTGCAACTCATCGGCCCCGACTGACGCGCAGCCGACAGACAACAGTAACGAGATCCACAAGCTGACGTGTTTTGCGCTGACCTGTTCCATTTTTGCACCTCGATTGCTTCTACGGATGATCTACGCTGACTATAGCGGCAGGAGCGAGCGAAAGCGGCCATATCTCGGGCCCGATGGTTGGCACAGAAAGATCGGCACAACGTGGTTGCCACAACGTGGTTGCCACAACGTGATTGCCACAAAAAAAGGTGGCGGACTAGGAAGTCCGCCACCTCGTTGCGAGTGACTCGATTCAGATCTCAGGAGATCGGGTTCCCCTGAGATCGATCGGCGCTAGTTGCTGCAAATCGACACGTCGTCGATGCCGCACTCGACCAGATCGCCAGGCCCGGCGCCGTCGGAGCATTGGACCCGCAGCTCGACGTTCGAGCCCGCCGGAATCTGCGCGGTGGCAGTGTTCCAGGCGGCGTTCGAGGTCGCGTCGCCGTTCGACACCAAGGTGGTGAAGGTCGAACCACCGTTGGTCGAGTACTCCAACCGGAAGAAGTCGCCCGAGGCGTCGTCACCGGCGTCGCGCTGACCGTGGAAGTAGGCCACCGACAGGGTCGAAGCGCTGGAAACCGACCAGGTCGGCGAGCTCAGGATGCAGTTGCCGCCGTCAACGTCGGCATTGCCAGCACTGGTGTTGGTGGCGGTGAAGATCGAGGTCGTCCCCGAGTTCGAGCCGCCGACTTGGGTGGTGACGCCACCGTTGGTCTGCAGCGTCGGGTTGCCCGCGACGTAGGCGCCGGTCGAGCAGGTCGACGCACCGTCGTTGGCCCAGCCCGCGGTGCCCGACTCGAAATCATCGTCGACCGCGCAGACCGACTGCGTTCCCGGTGAGATCGAGACGTTGTCGATACCAGCTTCGACGATGTCGCCGGGGCCCGCGGCGTCGCTGGCCCGCACCCGGATCTGGATGTTGCCCGGGTTGTTGACCGTCGTCGACACGGTGGTCCACGCCGGATTGTTGGTGACGTCGCCGATATTGACGAGCGTCGACACCACGCTGCCGTTGTTCAACACCTCGATGGTGAAGCCATCATTGGAGTCGTCGCCGGCGTCGCGCTGACCGTGGTAGTAGTCGAGCGAGATGTCGGCTGCCGCCTGGCCGTTGCAGTCGACCGACGGTGAGAGCGCTTCGCAGGTGCCGCCATCGACGTCGTCGGTACCGAGGCCGCCGAAGTTGTTCTGGGTGAAGAACGCCTGACCCGGGTTGCCGCTGCCCAGCTGCCAGGTGGTGGAGTCCGGAGTGCCGACGATGAAGTCGCCGGTGGAGCAGGTGCCGGTATTGCCGGTCCAGCCGCCGGCGCCGGAGGAGAAGTCGACGCTGTGGCTGCAGCTACCGCCCGTGGTGCAGACGTCGTTGCTCTCGTCGCAACCCTGGCCGGGGCACGGATCGCTGCCCGCCAGGCAGACGCCGGCGTTGCAGGTCTCAGCACCGTTACAGAACAGGCCGTCGTCACAGTCGGCGTTGACCGTACACTGCGGGCCAGCCGCCGGTTGCACGGTGTCGCAGGACGAAGCATTGCCGAAGCAGGCGTCGCTCGAGCCCTTCGGGATGACCACGTAGGAGTAATCACGACCGTTCTGCAGTCCGGTGTCGGTGAACGACGTGCCGGTCACCTCACCGACCTTGACCTTGCCGAAGTCGCACTGGAAGATGCCCTCGGCGCGAAAGATCTCGTAATTGCTGGCGCCCGAGATCGCGTTCCAGGACAGGCTAACCTGCATGTCGCCGGGGGTGGCGGTGACGTTGGGAGCCGCGGTCGGAGTGCCGGAGCAACCCGAATCCTGGACCGTCGGCGAGCCACAGGCGATCTCCTGATCGTCGAAGGCATTGAAGATCGCGGTCATGTGCGGCGTGCCGTTGTTCAGGTTGCCGTCGTCGTCGTCCGCGGCCAGGTAGTTGTTGTAGCCCGAGGAGCCACCGCAACCGCCGTTCGGCGGGCCACCCGAGAACCAGGTGCCGACGTTGCCGGCGCCGATGAAGGTCAGGCGATTGACGATCTCATGCGCCGTGTTGTTGTCGAGGTTGTACGGTGACTGCTGTAGCAGGCGCTTCCACAGCGACCATACCGCTTCGGAGTAGACCGAGCCGACGCAGTGGACGCTGCCGCCGCAGTTGGAGTTCGACCAGCTGTAGTCGTGAGGCTGACCCGATTGACGCAGCTGGTAGTCGATGTCGCGCACGCCGGTGCAGTTGGTGCAGGGATCGCCGAAGCCTGTACAGTTGGTGGTGCGGAAGTTGCGGCCGATGCACGAGGTGTTGAGCCGCAGCGCAGTGTAGATGTCGGCGATGCCTTCTCCCGAGGGCCCAGCGATGCTGCCGTTGACGTCGTTGTCGTCCATGCCGTGACCCCACTCATGGACGAAGACGCCGGCGATCTCACCGGTGTTGGCGCAACCGCCGCCGGAGCGGTAGAAGTTCACCGTCGAACCGTTCCAGAACGCGTTGCAGCTCTGGTTGATGTTCATGTTGGAGGTCAGGCGGTTCTGCAGCCAGCCGTTGGACGGCAGCCAGGCGCGGGCCATCTCTTTGGTGCGGTTCAGCTCGTAGAAGCCGGAGCGCGAGGCGTGAGTGTTGCCGTTGCCGCCGAAGCCCGGAGTGGTGCAGTCGTCACCGCCTGAGGTCCCCCAATCGATGCCGCCCGACTGGGTCAAGCTGTCGGTGCCGCAATTGTCCGCCATGTTGACGAAGGGGCCGAAGAGGCGCGCGGTCTGGTTGCCGGTCAGGGTGTAGTTACCGCCGGTATCGGTGATCTGGGAGCCGACTTCCATAAACGGCATCGGCCAACCCGCTTGCTCGACGCCATCGGGATTGATGCCGTCGTTGGTCACCGGGTAGACGCCGCCTTTGGCTTCGGCGTAGTGGTTCATGTCCTCGTTCTTGAGCACGTTGCCCTGCTGGTCGACGTAGAGTTCCCAGCTACCTTGATCGCCCTGAATCTCGAACTTCAGCGACCACACCAACTCGTAGCGGTAGCCCTCGCCGCGAGCGATGTCGGCCCGACCGCGGCCGTTGACCATCGGCACGTAAACCAGCTCAGCTTTGCCCCATTCGCGCTCGATGCCTAGCGGTGACAGGTAAGCGATCGCCGCGTCCCGGGCCTGGGCTTCGGAAAGTCCGCTGGTCTGAGGCGTGACGTCGCCCCAAGTGTTGATGCTCATCAGGGTCAGGTTGCCTTGACCGATGGTGGCGGAGATATAGCTACCGACAACCTCGATGCCACCGACGGTGCGCGGGATGTAGATCTGGTAGAGATCGCCATCACCATGGGAGGCGACACGAATGTCGGTCGAGAGTTCCCGAGGATTGATGCCAAGGTCGTCCTGGAGGGTGGTCAGATAACCCATCAAGGAACTGACCGCGGCCTGCTCGCGAGCCTCTCGATCCGGCGTCAGGCTGCTCAGGCCGACGTCGGCCCAGGTCAGACCGGTCGCTCGGCCGGGCATCAGAGCGATGCCTTCAGGCATCATGGTCACGAAGCGTCCGCTGCGCTTGTCGATCCGCGCCGAGGTGAGGTTGGCGCCCACGCGGGAAGCGCGGGCACGCGCTGGGCCAGCCGCTGCCAGCGGCAGCTCACCGAGCGGCTCGCGTACCGCTGGAATGTCGAGGTCGGCGTGTCGGAAAGCTTTGCCGGCGACATCCGGTAGCTTCTCCGGCGCTACTTGAGCGCCCGCGCCCGCCGCAGTCAGCAAGGTCAGAAGGAAGGCCAGTGAGAGCAGGCCGGTCAGGCTTCGTTGCCAGGTCCTCTTGTCCATGAAAGCTCCTTACCCGTTCGATAGGGGGTCGATAGATCGGCTGCCGGAACATCCGGCGGCCAGAGACTTGCAAGGCGGATGAAGCCAAAGCAATTCTCGGACCAGGGCATGATTCGTTCGATGGATTTGATTTGAAGGGATTATCTCTTTTATTGGCAGATGAGATAGTTAGATCACTTGCTATCGCGGAGGCGGAGTGGAGATGATGAGAGAGCGTTTTTATCAAGACTGATTACATGATTCTCAACCTTGAGAATCGGTAGGGAATATGGGCTTGAGTTCCTCAGGCTCGACGAGCTCTCGAGGCGATTTGGAAGCGGCTCTCGGCCGGCGAGCGAATCCGAGCGCTGGAGCGCAACGAATCATCTGATGATTCGTATAATCTCCGAATCTTGAGACGCGTTCAGGCGCGAAAATTCGCCGCGCTGAGATGGCCTGGCCGACGAGAGCTGAAACGATGAAAATTTCCTACATCACCGCCGGAGCCGCTGGCATGTATTGCGGCACCTGTTTGCACGACAACACCTTGGCCACGGCGTTGATGGCCCGCGGTCATGAGGTCTCGCTGACGCCGACCTATACGCTGCCGCGCACCGACGAGAAGAGCGTCGCCGACGACCACATCTTCTTCGGCGCGATCAACGTCTACCTGCAGCAGAAGGTTCCGCTCTTTCGCCACACGCCGCGGTTTCTGGATGCCTTGCTCGACAACAAGCGCCTCCTGGGCATGGTGTCGAAGTATGCCTCGGGCGCCAATGACCCCCATATGCTCGGCGAGATGACGCTCTCGATGCTCGAGGCCGAAGAAGGACAGCAGGCCAAAGAGCTCGACAAGATGGTGGAGTGGCTGGAGGACATCCTGCAGCCGGAGATCGTCCATCTCTCTTTCTCGCTTTTCGCCGGCTTTGCGCGCCGGATCAAAGAGCGGCTTCAAGTGCCTGTGGTCTGCTCACTGCAGGGCGAAGATCTTTTCCTGAGCGAGCTCGAAGAGCCTTACCTCACCCAGGTGTTGAAGACCCTGCGCGAACGCGACCGGGACGTCGATCTCTTCGTCGCCCCGTGCAACTACTACGCCGACCTGATGAGCCAGGAGCATGGCATCCCTCGCGACAAGGTGCGCATTGCCCGGCTGGGCATCAACCCGGAAGGCTACGCTGATCTCGAGCGTCAGGAGACCGATGGGCCACCGGTGATCGGCTATCTGGCCCGCTTGTGCCCGGAGAAGGGAACCGCTCAGATCGTCGACGCTTTTCGCCTGCTCAGCCACCAGCCGGGCTATGAAAACGTGCGCTTGCGTCTCGCTGGATTCATGCGCGAGCGCGACCGAGAATTTGTCGAAGAGCAGAAGAATAAGCTCAAGAACTGGGGGTTGCTCGATCGGGTCGATTTTGTCGGCGAGGTCGACTTTCAAGGCAAGCTCGACTTCTTGGCAAGCGTCGATATCTTTTCCGTGCCGACGCTCTATCGAGAGCCAAAAGGATTGTCGATTCTGGAAGCATTGGCGGCGGGGCTGCCGGTGGTACAGCCGCGCCATGGAGCGTTCCCGGAACTGGTCGAAGCGACCGGCGGCGGCATCCTGGTGGATCCGGAGTCGCCGGCGGCACTGGCCGTCGGCTTGCGGCAGTTGATCGACGATCCGGAACGCCGTCGCCGACTGGGGCGCGACGGGCGTCAGGCGGTGCTGACCAAGCTCGATCACAACGCCGCCGCGGATGAGATGCTCGAGGTCTACCACGAGGTGTTGGACACCCACCATGGCCGTCGCGAACCGCTGCGCAAAGTTGGGTAGAGCAACTCCCGACGTCGTCTGACGCCGAAGTTCGAAGCTGCTGATTCAGTCCCCGGAGGTGGCTCGCTTCTGGCGCAGCTCGTCGAGCCATCGCTGTGCGTCCAGGGTCCACCGATGGTCCGAACCGTAGCGATGGTTGAGGAAACGGTGGCTTTCCAAGAGAAGAGTCTCTGCCTCAGAGTCGTTCTCGAGCACGGTCAAGACCCAACCCAGGGTGCTCTGACTGAGCGCCAGCCCCGGCTGCCGACCGGCTTCCGCTTGTTGCCGCCAGATCGCCACCGCTGTCCGTAAATGAGGCTCGGCTTCGGCAGCTCGCCCCTGATCCATCAGCGACCGTCCGAGTCCGTAGACGGAAAGCGCCAGGTCCCGGTGGGAGTCTCCGTGGTGATGGCGTCTCAAGGCGGTGGCCTCGCGAAACTCGACTTCGGCCTCCTCCGGTCGTCCGATGGCGAGCAGAGCTAAGGCGAGCCGGTGGTGAATTCGGCTGGTCGCCAAGCTCTCGACTCCGGAGAGCCGTTGTTCAATCTCCAGGGCTTGCCGAAAGGTGCTGGCCGCTGCCTCGTGCTGCTGTCGTTTCGCCAGCAGATCGGCGAGGTTGTAGAGGTTCGCGCCGATCCTTGGATGGACTTCACCGAAGACCCGTCGATTCAATGCCAGGGCCTCGCGGTAGAGTCGCTCCGCTTCATCCAGCTTCCCTCGACCCCTCAAGGCCGCCGCCAGGTTGTTCAGCGACGGTGAGGCGTCGGGGTGAAGATCGCCGGGCCGTCGACGATAGATCGCGAGCGCTTGCCGGAAATGTCGTTCGGCGGTCGGCAGATCGCCGCGATCATAGAACAGCTGGCCGAGATTGTTCAGATTGCCGGCGATGTCGGGATGGTCGGACCCGAGGGCCTCTTGACGCAATGCGAGAGCGGAGCGCCAAAGCTTTTCCGCGCCTTCGTCGTCCCCCATGCTCAACAAGCAGTTGGCGCGGTTGCTGCGATTGGTCGCCAGGCTCGGATGCTGCGCTCCCAGAATCTTGACATAGAGCGCCTCGGCTTGTTCAAACAAAAATTGGGCTTCCTCTGGCTCGCCGCCCTGACACAGGGTCAGCGCCAGATTGTTGAGGTAGACCGCCACCTGAGGATGATCTTGCTCTAGCAACTCTTGACCCATGTCGAGCGCTTGTCGATAGAGCGCCTCGGCTTCTTGGACTTGCCCTTTGCGGCGCAGAACCAGGGCCAGATGATTGAGGGTCTCGGCCACCTCCTCGTGCCGTTCGCCGAGGACCCGCCGTTGGCGCTGAAGAGCGTTCCGGAGCAAAGCTTCAGCTTCGTCGGGACGGCCCCGGGCGAGCAGCACGAGGGCCAGGTCGTTTTCGCTTTCGGCGAGCCGGCGATCTTCGGCATCCAGCTCCTGACGGCGCAGCACCAGGGCCTGACGATGTAAGGCTTCAGCTTCTTCATAGCGGGCGCGGGCGGCCTCGAGCTCGGCGACGTTGGCCAGGCTATCGGCGAGGGCTACAGCGTCCGGAGCCAGGTGCTGTCGACGCAGAACCAGCGCTTCCTCGAGCAGCGGTGCGGCGTCGTCCCGCAGGCCTAATTTGAGATATAGCAGGCCGATAGTATCCATCAGTGCGGCCTGCACCACCGGTCGATCCGCCAGCTGGTCGATTCTTTTGACCGAGCGCTGCAGCAACTCGCGAGCGGTGACGTCCTCCCCCCGGGCTTTCTCAGGATCCGACGGCTCGAAGAGGTCGACCAGAAAGCTGGAGACGGTTTGGGCCGTCAGTCGTTCAGTGCGAGCGACTCGCGCCTGCCAAGTGGCGGCAGCAATACCGCCCAACAAGGAGAAGAAGATCAGGGTCGCGGCCAACACACCGAATCGGTGCCGACGGACAAACTTGCCGGTGCGATAGGGCAGGCTTGTTTCGTGAGCGAGGACCGGCAAGAGTTGGAGGTGACGCCTTAAGTCTTCGGAGAACTGCTCGACCGAGCCGTAGCGCGCCTCCGGATCCTTGCGCATGGCCATCATGACGATGTCATCGAGCTCACCGCTGAGCCTTCGTTGCAACCGAGCCGGAGTGGTCCCGCGGCTCCGGGCAAGATCAACAGTGGAATCGGGACTCTCTGCCGTCGCCAGGCGAATTCCATGGCTGGGTGAGTCGATCGGTTGATGGCAGATGAGTCGTTCGATCTCCTGTCGCTCGAGCCGCTCGATTTGATAGGGACGGCGGCCGGTCAATAGGCGATAGAGCAGGACGCCGAGGGCGTAGACGTCGCTGGCGGTGGTCACCGGCTGACCGAGTACCTGTTCAGGGCTGGCATAGTGGGGGGTCATCGGGCGGGGACCCCCGACCGTCAGCTCGACAGCGAGGTCCGGGTGATCCCCTTCCGAGGCCCCCCGATCGTCGCCGGGCTCGATCAGCTTGGCGATGCCGAAGTCGAGCAGCTTGGGCGTGCCGTCCTCGGTGACCAGGATGTTGGACGGTTTGAGGTCGCGGTGCACCACCAGATTTCGGTGGGCGTAGTGGACCGCGGCGCAGACCGTGCGAAAGAGCTTGAGACGGCGGCCGATCGACAGGCGATGGCGATCGCAATAGGCGTCGACCGGCAAGCCGTCGATCAGCTCCATCACCAGATAAGGGAGACCGTCTCGGGTGACCCCACCATCGAGCAGTCGGGCGATATTGGGATGGACCAGATTCGCCAGGATCTGGCGTTCCTGGCGGAAGCGGGCGATCATGCGTTCGGTGTCCATGCCGCGCCGGATCAGTTTGATCGCGACCTCTTGGCGGTATTGCTCGTCGGCCCGTACGGCGGCGAAGACCGCCGCCATGCCGCCGCGTCCGATCTCGCGCCGGATCCGATAGTTGCCTAGCCGCTGGCCGGCCTCATCAGGGGTGCGGGCGGTCATGCGGTCGAAGGCGTCGAACACTCCACCGTCGAGCAGGGTCAGATCTCGGTCTTCGGACGCGAGCAAGGTCTCGACTTCGGCGCGCAGTTCGGCATCGTCAGCACAGGCCTGGTCGAGATAGACCTGTCGCGCCGCCGGCTCGCGGGCGGCGGCGGCTTCAAAGATCTGTTTGATCTGCTGCCAGCGTTCGGGAGTCATCCTTGAGACAAGGCCTCCGGAGCTGGCCTCGCGCTCAGTCGGGGCGCGGTAGGGTCAGCTCGCGTTTGAGCCAGGCTTGCGCCAGCCGGGCTTCGCGTTTGATGGTCGCCGGCGAGACGTCGAGGCAGATCGAAACCTCGTCGATGGTCAGACCGCCGAAATGTCGCAGCTCGAGGATCTTGCTCTGGCGTGGATCGAATGCCGCCAGTCGTTCGAGGGCCTCGTCGAGCGCGATCAACTCGGCGGCATCCTTGTCCACCGCCAGATCGTCTTCGAGCGGCACCCGCTGCGCCTGGCCACCGCGTTTCTCGGCTCGGTGGCTGCGAGCGTGTTTGAGCACGATCCGGCGCATGAGCTCCGCCGCGACGCCAAAGAATTGAGCACGGCTTCGCCACTGCACCCGATCCTGATCCACCAGCTGAAGATAAGCTTCGTGAACCAGGGCCGTCGGTTGCAAGGTGTGATCTTGGCGCTCCCGCCGCATGTAACGGGAAGCCTGGCGACGCAGCTCGTCGTAGACCAGAGGGATCAACTCCTCCAACGCTTCGGCGTCGCCATCGCGCCAGTCGAGCAATAGCTGGGTGACGTCCTTGGAAGGGGATTGCACCGCCATCGGCTCAACCGAAAGGCGAATCTCCGGCGTGAGACGGCTGGTAGTAAGGATTTTCACCCGCGGCGTGGTCGGTGGTGTCGTAGACCGCTTGAATCTCCGGCACCGCGTCTTTGATCGCTACCTCGATGCCTTCCTTCAAGGTGACGTCAGCCATGCCGCAGCCCTGACAGCCACCCCCCAGGGTGATGAAAGCCTTGGCCTCTTTGACGTCGAGCAGAGTTACAAAACCACCGTGGCTGGCGATGCTGGGATTGATTTGGGTGTCGAGCACCTGTTGCACCGCCTGGGCGACGGGATCCTTCCAGCCAGTATTCGGATTCTCGAAGTGGAAACCCGACTCCAGACCGCGCTGCAGGAAGTCGATCTTGACGCCGTCCAGATGCTCGGCGCTGGCCGGATCGACCAGCATTCGGAAGGCACCCTGATCGAGCACGAGATGGTCGTCGGCTTCCTCGGCTTCATTAATCACGTCGAGCTGATAGTTGAGGCCATGTCGGCTACGGCCGGCGATCGCCAGTCGGATCGCCAGACCGTCGTCTTCTTCGGCCTTCAGGAACTCGACGAACTTGCTGTGGGCGGTTTCGGTCAGTTCGATGCTGAGATTACTCATTGTGAAGGTCCTCCGTGACGCATCCTATCGCGCCTTGCTCGTTTGAAACGACTTCTGGAAGATGCCGGCAGGTTTCGCGGTCAACGCTCGTGGTAAATTCGTCCGTAGGAGGCAGACTGCATGCGGCGACCAATCCGACGATGGGTGCTCCTTCAGATCCGACGATCATGAGTGGCATACGGCTCCAGCGACTCTTCTGGATGCTCGCCTGCGGTTTGGTCTTCGCCTGTCGCGAGCCACCGGCAGTACCGACCTCGCAGTCCTCGACCGGCAACCCGACCCAGCCCTTTGTTGTCGAAGAGGCGACGATCGTCGACATTCACCAAGCGATGACTGAGGGGCGGCTGACCGCCCGCGGGTTGGTGGAGCAATATCTGGCGCGTATCGAGGCCTGCGACCGTCGCGGACCGTCGCTCAACGCGATCATCACGATCAACCCGCGCGCGCTCGACCGCGCTGACGAGCTCGACGAAGCTTTCCGCCAGTCTGGGTTCAGGGGTCCGCTGCACGGCATCCCGGTGATCGTCAAGGACAATTACGATACCGCCGACTTGCCGACCACCGCTGGCTCGCTGTCGTTGGCCGACTCGCGACCACCGGACGACGCGTTTCAGGTGCGCAAGATCCGCGAGGCTGGCGCCATTGTGCTCGCTAAATCGAACATGGCCGAATTTGCGTTCTCGCCCTATGAGACCGTCGGTTCGGCGTTAGCGGGCTACACCCGTAATCCCTACGACACCCGCCGGGTGCCTGCCGGCTCGAGCGGCGGCACGGCGGCAGCGGTCGCCGCTAACTTCGGGGCTGTCGGTCTGGGGACCGACACCGGCAACTCGATTCGCGGACCGTCGTCGCATAATCTCCTGGTCGGCATTCGGTCGACCATGGGGCTGACCAGCCGCGACGGCATCGTGCCCCTCTATCTCGACCACGACATCGGCGGGCCGATGACGCGCTCCGTCGCCGACGCGGTCGCGGTCTTCGACGTCATCGCCGGTCACGATCCGGCCGATCCGGTCACCGCGGCCAGTCGCGAGCACGGCCTGGCCTCGGGAGCCAGCTATGCGGATCATCTGATCGCCGAAGGCCTCGAGGACGCACGGCTCGGTATCGTGCGCCAGTTAGCCGACGTCGAGACCGGTGATGCTGCCATCCATCAGCGATTCGAGGAGGCTTTGGTGGATCTGCGAGCCCAAGGCGCGGTGGTGCTCGACGTCTACGTCGAGGAGCTTGACTCGATCCCCCGCGACGAGCGCTGGTGCCCGCGCTTTCGCCATGATCTTGAGGGTTACCTGGCGAGCCTCGGTGAAGCCGCGCCGGTCGCCACCTTGAAAGAGATCATCGACTCGGGCAAGTTCCATCCTTCTGTCGCCGATGGCCTCGACTTTTTCCAGGGTATCGAGGGCGCTCCGGAGGATAGCGAGATCTGCCAAAAAGCCTGGAAAAACGGCAAGCTCCTGGCCGAGGGAGTCCGCCGGGTGCTTGCGTCATCCCAGCTCGACGCCCTGATCTATCCGACCTGGAGCAACCCACCCCGGCTGATCGGCGACCTCAATACGCCAGCGGGAGACAACAGCCAGGACTTGTCGCCGCATACCGGATTTCCGGCGATCACCGTGCCTATGGGGTTGGTCGGCGAGGGGCTGCCGGCGGGGTTGACGTTTCTCGGTGAAGCCTGGTCGGAGCCGCGGTTGATCGAGCTCGCTTACGCCTACGAGCAGGCGACGCGGCACCGCCGGCCGCCGCCGGCGTGCCCGCCGCCGAATTGAACGATCAGCTGGTGAAGGCTCGAGACAAAGGGCACCGACGTGGCGCCCCAGAGGCCGTCAAGGCCACGGAATGCATTCGCACGGGAGCGGACCTTGACACGCTCTCCGGCAGAAGAGGTTGGCGCGGCAACCAAACTCTCGCTTGAGGCTGCACAGATTGAGCCCGGCGGTGCACCGGCAGCTACCGAAGCTCAACTGGCAAGTTCCTGGAGTGAGCTCACGGGTCACCGGATCGACCACCAGGCAGTCGCCGCCGCAGGTCAGCTTGACGACGCCCCAGCAGCCTGCGGACGGACCGCCGTGACCGGGCGGCACGTAGATGATCTCTCCGTCTAAGACCGCTCCACCGATGCTGTGCAGATGGTCCTCGGGAATCGCCGCCAGCACGCCTTTCTCATCCGTGTATTCGATCAAGGTCGCGGGCTTGATCTGCTCGAGATCCGTCACTTCGACCGTGCCAAGAGGGAAGTCGTCGAGGCTCCTCTTATGGAAGATGTGCTGGCCATCGTCGGTCTGATATTCGTAGCGCAGCGTCGTCACTGAACCGTCAGGCAATTGGACGTAGGCGATATCCCAAATATAGACCTCGGTCAGCCCGACTCCGTCCTCGAGCGTGATCCGTTTGCCGATCTCGTCGGCCACTGTGGTGACGACTCTGTGCGGATGCTTGGGCAAGGTGTTGTAAGCCGGCAGTGGATCGGGCGCGACCTGTCCAGCCGCTGGGGACACGCCGGCGGCGACGATCAGCGTGAGCGAAAGAAAGACTCGCAGTTCTTGAAATCCAGGCATCATGATCTCCTCGACAATTCGTCGTTGGTTACTTTTCACACGGTCCAATGGATCCGACCCGCGCGCCGGCTCGGGGTCGGGATTGGCGGCTCTCACCGCCACAGGGCCTGTTCAACCCTGGATGCGCAGGGCCGAGAAGTTTTGCCTCAAATCGCCTTTCCCGTGGAATTGAGGCACTCCTGAAAAGCATTGCGCATAAGCAGGTGAGGGAGATGAGACCCCTCAGCCATGCCCTAACGCTGATCGTGTAACAGGAGATGACCATGACACGACTCGTCCAGCCCGCGCGGGCACTTTCGATGGCGATGGCCTGCTTTGGCCTCGCCGCTCCATCGTCGTGGGCGGCCGAGCCGCCGATCGAAGACCCGGAGCAGGGGAGTGGCTATTTGCCGGCGGCGCTGACTCGACCGGGCGCCGCTCCCGACCTGGAGTGGATCGACGCGGGCTCCGCGGAAGGGCAGGGTTTGATTCCGTTGCAGCGCTTCGTCGACCGGTACTCCGATCGCTGGCAAGTCTGGTGGGATCGCCGCAGCAACCGGCCGCATCTGATTCAGGGCCAGGGGATTCCACTGCTTCCCGGTCGAGCCAATCGCCTCGAGGCTCGCGATCTTGGGGCGACAACCGCCGTGGACGTCAGTCTCGATCAGGTCGAGCGGCGCGTCCGGGATTTCATGGCCGAGGCGGGCGACCTGCTGGGCGTCGACCCTGCAGCCCTACGCCTCGATCGGCAGCGTAGTCGACCCCTGAACCGCGACCGGAGCCTCTGGTCGCTCGAGTTCCAGCAAGTTCACCGAGGCTTGACGGTCGCCGAGGCCAAGGCTTTCTTTCGCATCAGTCACGGCAATCTCGTGCAGTTTGGCAGCCACTTGATCTCCGAACCAAGGTTGGCGACCCAGCCTACGATCTCCGGCGATGAGGCATTCGATCTGGCGATGAAGAATCTGGGCAGATCTTGTGGTGCGTCGTGTGAGCGCGGTCCGCAGGAGCTCAAGATCCTACCCGTGAACCCTGTGGTGGCCGCGCCGCGTCGAGGGGGGGATGCTCCGGGTTTATTCGCCGGGAGATCCTCGGCAGGATACGAGCATCGGCTGGTCTGGGAGCTTAGTTACGGCCTGCTCGACGAAGAACGGGTCGAGCGACTCCGGATCGATGCCCACAGCGGTGAGCTCCTCGGCAGACAACCCCTGAGTCGATTTGCCCGGATGACCGGCGAGATCCACGACGCTGAAAATCCGACCCAGGTATCCGTGCTCCCGTTTTCTTATGCCGCGGTGGAAAACGGCAGCGACAAGGTGACGGATGAGCAGGGCGAATACTCTTACGAAGGCGGGTTGGCAGAGACTTCCCTCGACGGCAGTTTCATCCGAATCGAGGATCGTTGCGGCAACATCCGGCTGCTGAGCGAGGACGGTGAGCTCGAATTGGGCGGCGGCGGTACGGATTGCACCACTCCGCCCACCGGTGGGCCGGGCAACACCCAGGCTGCCCGCGATGCGTTCTTTCATTTGACCCGCGCCTACGCCCAGGCCTCGGATCGATTCCCCGAGTTGCCCCTGGACATGCCCCTGACCGCCCGCACCAATCTGAGGGAGCCTTGTGTCGCGCGCTGGAATGGCGCTCTCGGCACCCTCGATTTCTCGAGATCCGGCGGCGATTGTGCCAATAGCGGCGAGGTTCCTGGCATTCTTTACCATGAGTGGGGACATGCCATCGACCTCGCCTTGAGCCATGGCTGGATCGACGGCGCTTCGCAAGAGGCGGCAGCCGATACCTTTGCCCTGCTGCTGACCCGCGACGCCTGTATCGGCCGCGGTCTGCGCCCCGGGGAGTCGTGCCACGGCTGCCGCTCCGAATGCACCGGCGTTCGCGATCTCGCCGCCTTTGCGACCGGCGGCAGCGGCGCTATCGCTCGCCCCGGCACGGTGGCGGACGATACCGGAATCGATTGCGACCGATTCGGTTGTCCTTACGGCGAGAGTCAGATCTTTCGCGGTCCGATGGGTTATCAAGCTCACTGCGAAAGCTATATCGCCAGCACCGTCCAACGTGAGCTGGCTCAGTCCTTGGTCGCCAGCCGAGGCGTCGAGGCCGGCTGGCGGACTCTCGAGAAGCTCTGGTACGGGAGCTTGCCGGCCACCGGCAGTGCCTACCGCAAGGTGCCGGCCGCGGACGATTGCTTGGCCGACGATTTCGCGGTCGATGGCTGTGGTGGCGACAACTGGTACACGGTCTACCTGGCGGTGGACGACGACGATGGTAATCTTGCCAACGGTACCCCGAACGGCTGTCGGATCTGGCAGGCTTTTGACGCTCACGGTATCGCGTGTGGAGATCCGCCGCGCTGCGCATGCTCCGAGGACGAGCCGGTGGCCGATGCCGGGCCGGCCCTTAGCCTCTGCGCCGGCCAGTCGGTCATGATCGGGACGCCGGCGCTCGTCGGCCAGACTTATCGCTGGCTGCCCGGCGGTCAAGCCAGCGCTCAGATCACCGTCGCTCCGACGGAGACGACGACCTACACCGTGATCGCCTCAACCGCCTGCGGCTCGGCGAGCGAAGCGGTCACCGTCTCCGTCGAGGATTGTGGCCCATTGGACGGAGACTTCGAAAACGGCGCCGTCGGCTGGACGGCTGGCGGCCTGTGGCACCTGGTCTCGGATTCTGAGTGTGCGACTCCGGGCTCTTCGTCGCCGCCCAACGCCATGTACTATGGACGCACCGGAGGATGTGACTTCGACACCGGCGAACGCAACTCGGGGGATCTGATCTCGCCTGTAATCACCGACTTGGGCGCCGAGTCCGTCCTGCGTTTCGACACCTGGCGTCAAGTCGAAGACGGTCGCGGAGGGCGAGACCGTGTCGAGCTGGCGGTCCGCTTCGGCGGTCCGAGGGCGGGTTGGGAGCCGAGGTGGTCCAGAGATTCCGGGGATCCCTCGGTCGGGGCCTGGTCGACCAGCCCCGAGATTTCGCTGGCACCCTATGCCGGTCGCGACGTCCAGCTCCGCTTCCGATTCGACTCCGTCGATGCCCAGGCGAATGACTTCACCGGCTGGATGATCGATCGGGTGTCGATTTCCGCAGGCGACGGCGGTAGCGATCATCAGCCACCGGTGGTGACGGTGATCGAACCACCGACGGCGGTGCTGTCGGAATGCGACTGCATCAGCTGCCTTTTCGCGGCCACCGACTCGGAAGATGGCGATCTCAGCGGCATTCTTCGTTGGTTCTCCGACCGCGACGGCGAGCTCGGCTCCGGCGGTCGCCTCAACACGCTGCTATCGCCCGGCCGCCATCAACTGACAGCGTCGGTTCGAGATTACGGTGGCCTGCCTGCGGCCACCACCTTGACGGTGACGGTCGTCGACGATCCCAGAGATTGTGACGCCGACGTCTGGCCGCCGGCCGAGCCGCGCCTCTATTGCGGCGACGAGGAGGATAGCGGCGGCTGAGGGGCCGTCTCGAGCTTGGTGAGGCGCTGGTGGGCCCGGATCGTGGCTGGATGGTCCGGGCCACGGTCGTCCCGCACCCTCTGGTAGCCCGTAATCAGCAGCGGTTCGGCCTGTTCGGGCAGCCCCTGGGCTAACAAACAGGAGCCGAGCCAGCTGGCGGCTTCTCCGGTTTGCCAATGCTGCGGCCGCTCCCGTTGACGAATATCAAAGGCCTCCCTGAGAAACTCCTCGGCGGCGGCCGGGGCACCACGCGCCAACAGTACCCGGCCGAGGCGCACCAGGGCGGAGGTGGTCTGCCAGGGCGTCTCCGCAAACACCTGACGGCGATGCCTGAGGGCCTGGCGATAAGCCTCTTCGGCAGCCGCCAGCTCGTCTTGTGCCTTCAAGGCGTCGCCCAGCTTCATCAGCACCGAGGTGGTGCGCGGGTGAGTCTCGCCCAAGATTTCGTGAGTGATCTCGAACGCTTGCCGGTAGAGCGGCTCGGCGGCTGCGGCGTCGCCATGGAGCAACAGTGCCAGCGCCAAATTTTCCTGGCTTTCGGAGTAGGCGAGATGATGCTCGCCCTGGAGCTCGCCGACGATCGCAAGCGCCTCGGTGAGCGGTGGGATCGCGCCTTGAGTATCGCCCAGGCGCCGGCGAAGTTCGCCTAGATTGTTGAGGCTGGTGGCGACCGCAGGGTGCCGCGGACCGTAGAGACGTCGGCGCATGGCCAGAACTTCCTGAAAAAGTTGCTCTGCCGACTCACTTTCACCGCGCGCTAGAAGTACGGATCCTAGTGCGCTCAGGGTGATCGCCACGTCCGGATGGGTGGCTCCGAAGTGCTGCCGGCGGATGGCCAGGGCCTGCCGTAGAAGAGGCTCGGCTCCCGCGGCGTCGCCGCGCGCGTAATGGGCGACGCCCAGGTCATTGAGGCTGGCGGCGACCTCGGGATGGCGCGGGCCATAGAGCTGCCTCCGGATCTTCAAAGCCTCTGAGAACAGACGCTCAGCCGACTCATGCTGGTCGAGGTCGTAGAGCAGGTCGGCGAGGCCGCCCAGGCTTTCGGCGACGTCTCGATGTTGATTTCCGAGCAGGCGTCGGCGCGTCTCCAAGACCTGCCGGTGGAGCGCCTCGGACTCGTCGTAGCGTCCGGCCGCGTGCAACCAGATGGCCAGGTGATGGTGACTCGCCGCCACGTCCGGGTGGCCCTCGCCGAACCGCCGTTGCCGGATCTCGAGCGCCTCGCGGATCAAGGGTTCGGCGGGATCGAGAAGCCCGAGGCGTTGGTGGATTGTGCCCATGAGATCCATCAGATCGGCCCGCACCTCCGGTTGATCGGCCAACTCGCCTTCGATGCGTGCTGCGCCTTGCTCCAGCAGCTCGCGGGCGGTGACTTCCTGTCCTTGCGCCTGGCCGGGGTCGGCGTGCTCGAATAAGCTCTTCAAGAATTCAGCGATTTGGGTCGCCTGCTGCTCGGCTTGACGAGATCGGTCGCGCTCGGCAGCCAGTCGCGCGGTATGGAGGATCGCCAGAGTGCCCACCAGCAGGATCATCGTCGCGGTGAGCGAAGCGATCAGGCGGTGTCGTGCCAGGAATTTGCGAATCCTATAACCGTGAGTCGCCGGCCGGGCGTGGACCGGCAGCCCCGCGAGGTGGCGTCTCAAGTCGTCCGCTAGCCGTTCGACCGAGGAGTATCGGCGGGCCGGCTCCTTGCGTAGGGCCATGCCGACGATGTTGTCGAGATCGCCCGCCAGCCGGCGCGTCAGACCTCGCGGATGGCGCAGGTTGAATCGACGAACCTGTTCGGAAGACACCTGAGCGGCCACCGTGCTGGCCTTCGGTGGTTCGACGTCGCAGATCGCTCGTTCCATCTCTCGCCGTTGCCGTCGATCGACGGCATAGGGCGAGGCGCCGGTGAGCAGCCGAAATAAGAGAACGCCCAGAGCGTAGATGTCGGTGGTGGTGCTCGGCGGTTCGCCGCGAATCTGTTCCGGGCTGGCATACTCGGGCGTCAGCAGACGCATGCCCTCGATGGTGTTCACCGCCGGCTCGGGCAACCGCGATGGGTCGAGCAGCTTGGCGATCCCGAAGTCGAGCAGCTTCGGCATTCCCTCTGAGGTGATCAGAATATTGTTGGGCTTCAGATCGCGATGAACCACCAGGTGGCGATGGGCGGCTTGAACCGCTGAGCAAACCTGATCAAAGAGCCTTAGACGTGCTGCGACCGACAGCCGATGCTGGTCGCAGTAGCGGTCGATCGGCTCCCCCTCGACATATTCCATCACCAGGTAGGGAGTTCCGTCGTCGGTACTGCCGCCATCGAGCAGCCGAGCGACGTTGGGGTGCTCCAGGTGAGCGAGGATCTGCCGCTCTTGGCGCAAGCGATGCAGGAAATCGCGGCTTGCCAAGCCAGATCTGGCGATTTTGACGGCGACGTTCTGGCGATAATGTTCGTCCGCGCGTCGGGCCAGGTAGACGGTGCCCATGCCGCCGCGGCCGAGCTCGCGCTGGATCTCATAGGGGCCGATCCGAGTGCCGCGCCCGGCATCCGGGGGCGACCGAGCCGCCCCCTCCAGGGTGCGCGCAATCACCCCGGAGATCCGCGCTTCAGCGGGCTCGATCGCCGCCAATAAACTCTCGACTTCGTGGCGTAGCGCATCATCGGCTGCCGCCTCGACGAACAGCTGCTGCCGTTGCTCGGGACCTTGCCCTAAAGCTTGATGGAAGAGTTGCTGTACCCGCCGCCAACGCTTCTCGGCAGCATCATTCGAGTTCGGCGGAGCCATCGGCGGACGCTCGTCCCTCTTCCAGAGCCCGGTAGAGCCAGGCCTTAGCCACTTTGAACTCGCGCTCGACCGTCGCGTGGGACACCTCCAGTGCCCGTGCGGTCTCGCGAATGGTCAAGCCGGTGAAGAATCGGAGCTCCAGGATTCGCGCTTTGCGGGCATCGAACGCCGCGAGGCGCTCGAGGGCGCGGTCCAGAGCCAGCATCTCGACCGAGTCGACGCCGGCCGCTGCCACGTCGTCGACGGCCTGAAGCGGCACCAGGTCGACGCCGCCACCCCGTTTCTCCGCGCTGCGTCGGCGTGCATAGTCGACCAGGATCCGGCGCATCACGGTCGCCGCGATGGCGAAGAAGTGGGTTCGGTTCTGCCACGGAACCACTTCTCCAACTAGGCGCAGATAAGCTTCATGGACCAGCGCCGTCGTCTGTAACACATCCTGGGCTGACTCTCGGCCCATGGACCTGCGGGCGAGCCGGCGCAGCTCGTCGTAGACGATGGGAGTCAGCTGGTCGAGGGCGGCGGGATCGCCTTGGCGCCAATCCAGCAGCAGATCGGTGACCCGTTGCTGAGCTTGGGTCTGCTGAGCTTGGGACTGCTGCCCTCGGCCCTGCGATTCGTTCGACGGACTATGGGGTGATGCCATTTTCAACCGAAGGATACCGCAAATCGGCGGGCAGACGCCGAGCTCTTCGGTGGACGGTGGCGGCTAACGGCCGCTGGCTCACTCAGACCGCAGGCACGACAGCGGATCGATGCGGGTGGCCGCGTAGGCTGGCCACAGTGTGGCGACGCCGGCGATGATGAAGAGACCGAGGGCGGCGCCGATGAAGGTCAGACTGTCGCCCGGTTCGATGCCGTAGAGTAGACTGCTCATCAAGCCTCTCAAGAACCAGGCAAACATCAGGCCGAGGCCGACCCCCAGAGAAGCGAGCCGTAGACCGCTGCCGAGGATCCACCGCAGGATGCGGTGACGATCCGCGCCCAGGGCCATGCGGATTCCGATGTCGGCACGTCGCCAGGTGACCCGGTAGCTCATGATGCCGTAGACGCCGACCGCCGCCAGAATGACGGCGAGCACGGCAAAGAAGCTGAGCACTAGGGTCTGGAAACGAGTTTCAGCGATCGAGTGGTCGAGCACCGACTCCATGGTGCGGAGGTTAGAGATCGCGACGTTGGAGTCGAGCTGCCAGATCCGGTCCTGGACCGAACCTGAGAGCGATAACGGGTCGAGCTCCGTGCGCACCACGAGCGAAGCTTTGGGCCAGAAGGCCAACGGATTCTGCGCATAAGGAAAGATCATCTCGGGGCGGATCTCGTCGACGAGTCGCCACTGGCGAATGTCTTCGACCACTCCGACGATGGTCCAGATCGGGGCCTCCGAGCTGGCGCCTCCTCGACGGAACTGACGGCCCAGCGGATCCTCGTCGGGAAAGTAGCGCCGCGCAAAAGCCTGGTTGACCAACACCTCACGCGCGGACTCGGCACTGAGACCGGCGGTCCAGGGTCGGCCTGAGAGCAGCTCGACGTCGAGGGTGCGAAAGAGGTTAGGACTGGCGACGCGCATCGTGGCTTGAGGCCTCTCGTCCGGCGTCAGGGGCGGGCGTCCGATGAAGGTCAGCCGATCGGTCCAGATGTCGTCGCCCACCGGCAGGTGGTTCATCAACCCGACCTGTTCCACTCCGGGTACGGTGCGCACCGCGTCGAGGGCGGCCTCGAAGAAGAGATTCTGCTGCTCCGGCTCGGCGTGGGGTGTGCCGTGTAGGGACAGCTGCAGGGTCAGCAGACCCTGGCGCCGGAATCCGGGATCGAGCTCACTGAGGTGATGAAAGCTGCGCACCAGCAGACCGGCGGCGACCAGGAGCAAGACGGTCAGAGTGACCTCGGTCACCACCAGGCCGCGCCGCATTCGATCGCTCGGCCGCTGGCCGACGGTGCGGGAGCCCTGGTGCAGCGCACCACTTGGGCTCCAGGTTCCCACCGCGAACACCGGTGCCAGGCCAAATAAGATGCCGGTGCCAACGGTGACCAGCAGGGCGAACAGCAATCCGCGCTGATCGAGAGCGATCTCAGCCAGGCGCGGGATCTGCTCCGGGCCAAAAGTCACCAAGGCTGCGATCGCCCACAAGCTCATCAACAAGCCGGCGACGCCGCCGAGGCTCGCCAGGATCAAGCTCTCGCCGAGCAGTCGACGGGCCAATCGTCCTTTGCTGGCGCCGAGGGCCATCCGGATCGCCAACTCTTGACGCCGACTCGAGGCGCGGGCGAGAAAGAGACTTGCGACGTTGGCGCAGGCGATCGCTAGCAGCAGGCCGACCATTCCGAAGAGGATCCAGAAGGCGCTTCGCACCCCGGCGATGGTCGGTTCTTTCAAAGACGAGACCTGAAACCTCAGACCTTCGTTGGCTTCCGCGTCGTCGGCGATCAGGCGCTCGGCAAGCAGATCTGTCTCGGCCTGAGCGGTCTTGAGGTCGACGCCAGGCTTCAGGCGACCGAAGACGCGTAGGAATCGTGAATGGTTGTCCCACATGTCCGCAGACATCGGAAACGACGCCCACAATTGGGCTCCGGTCGCCCAGAAAGTCGGAAAGGCAAAATCCGCGGGCATGACGCCGACGACCGTGAAGGGCTTGCCGTCGAGCGATAAGGAGGTGCCGAGGATCTCGCGATCTCCCCCAAAGCGGCTTTGCCACAGGCCATGGGAGAGCACGACCCGACGTTCATCACCGCTCCCCGGCACGAAAGGTTGACCCAGTTGAGCCTGACTTTGCAGCAGCTCGAAGAGCTCGGTAGTGGCGAGCAGCCCTTGCACCTCACTCGGCTTTTCCTGATCTCGGAGCACCGGATTCCAATAGGAGGTGGCGGTCAGATCTTGCAGGCTGGTGCTGGCTTCGCGCAACGCGAGGTAGCATGCCGGGGAAGTCGGATTGTTAGCGCCGGGCGCGCCTTCGAGTACCGAAACCAGACGCTCCGATTCGGCAAAGGGCAGCGGCCGCCACAAGACACTGTCGAGGACGCTGAAGATGGTCGTTGTCGCGCCGATGCCGAGACCGAGGGTGACGACGATCAGTGCCGTTGTGCCGGGGGTGCGCAGGATCGACCTGAGAGCTTGACTGGTTTGGGTGAACATGCCCTCAGCTTGTGCAAACGACGTTCCATGCCTGGTAGGCCGATTCGCCGGGAATCGATGTTCGTTTCTGGGACTCCGAGGGTCGCGATCGAACACGAAATCATCGGATGTGATGGCGTAGGATGCGCGGGTGGAGCCGATGATCGACACTCTCAATTCGATTCCCCTCGCCGGCCTGATGCTGGTCGTGACCCTTGGTTTTTTGCTCGGGCGGCTGACCTGGCGAGGGGTCTCCCTGGGCCCCGGTGGCGGCACTATGGGAGTGGCCATTCTGCTCGGGGTTTCGGGCCTTAGCTTTCACGAGCTCTACAGCTCGTCCGATCCGCGCATCACGGTCGGTGGCTTCGGCTTCGCGCTCTTCATCTACTCGATCGGATTTGAGGCGGGGCCGCGATTCATCGACAGCCTTCGGGGAGGCAAGGGCTGGCATTTTCCTTTCCTCGGCGCGGTGGTGACGGTGTTCGCCTTGATCTTGGCTTTGGCGTGCGGTTGGCTGTTGGGCCTCGGCCCCTCGGCGACTGCCGGGCTTCTGGCGGGGGCATTGACCAGCCCCCCGACTTACGCCGCCGCGGCGGAGGTCGTCGCCGACCCGACGACCCTGGTGGTGGCGTTCGCGATCACGTTTCCGGCGGGATTGGTCGTCCTGGTATTGATGGCGCAATTCTTGCCTCGGTGGATGGGCGATGACCTGGCTGCGGGGACCACCACGGTCGAAGAAAATGAGGCCGGCGAGCGCCACAGTCCGAACTTGCAGCGGGCCTTTTCCGTCGAGCGCGAGCCGGTCATCGACAAGCCACTCTTGGAGCTCGACTTGGTCCGTCGAACCGGCTGCATCGTCACCCGCCATCATCACGGCGGGCGGGTGACGGTGCCGGATCGCGATACGCGACTGGCTCGCGGCGATCATGTGATGGCTCGTGGGCGCTTCGAGCAGCTGCGGCGCTTCGAGGAGCTGGTCGGGCCCGAGGTTTACGATGACGACTTACGGCGTCGCTTGCCGTCGCCACGGGCGATTCAGCTGACCCGCTCGGCGGCAGCGGGCAAGACGCTGCGCGAGCTCGAGCTATTTCACCAACATCGCTGCTTGGTGACCGGTGTCCAGCGGCAGGACGAAGAAATCGAACCGGTCGCGGACCTGGCTTTAGAGCGCGGCGATGTGGTGCTGGTCGCCGGTCAGCGCGACGATGTGCGGGCGGTGGCACGCTTGCTCGGTCGTTTCGAGCGCTCGAGCTACGAGACCGACATCGCGATCTACGCCGGAGGCATCCTGCTCGGCCTGTTACTCGGTCGGTTGCACCTCGGCTGGCTCGGGCTCGACTTCAAGCTGGGCGCCGCCAGCGGCTTGCTACTGACCGGCGTGCTTCTCGGGCGCTTTCAGCGCATCGGCCCATTTTCTTCTCATGTGCCGATCGCCGCCCGCCAACTGGTGCGCGATTTGGGCATCCTATTATTCATTGCCGAGACCGGAGTCGCTGCCGGCGGCAGCTCTCTGGCCGGTATCCACGGTTTGGTGTGGCAGACCTTGGCTTGTGGACTGCTGGTCACCGTCGTACCGGTGCTCGGTGCGCTGGTGATCGGGCGCTACCTGCTGATGATGCGCCCGGTCGACGCCTGGGGCAGTATCTGTGGCGGCATGACCTCCTCTTCGGCTTTGTCCGCGATCCGGGCGGCCGCGGATTCCAGCGAGCCGACCGTCAGTTACGCCGCGTCCTATGCCGTCGCCAGTGTGCTGGCGACCTTGGCAGGCCAGGTCGTGGTGCTCTTGATGTAGGGCGGGCGAGGCAGGCCTCGCCCTACGGGAGCCGGGTATAGGTGAAGCGAATTTCCGGGGTCCAGGTTTCACCGCCATCCGTGGACACCTCGCGCTCCAGCCGAAACGAATCCGGTTCAAGGTCGGAGAGGGTCTCACGGGCATGAAACGGCTGCTTCAGGATCTCCACCGGTGTGTCGGTTTCCAGGTTGGTGAGCACCAGATGTCCATCATCGTCGAGCTTGCCCTCGAGGATGTCGAGATGCTCGCTGTAGGTATCGAAGTGGGCGACACGATAGACCTGGCGAAAACGATCGTAGGAGATCGAGCGACGGGCGCGGCGGGGTCGATCGGTGGGGATGTCGATTTCTTCTTCGAGCAGGCTGCCCCGAGCTCGAGGATGAATCACGGAGGTCGTCTCGTCCGGCTTCCATTCCTTCGGCCGCTCGGGATGCAGCACCGGGTCGTCGAGGCTTTCGATCGACACTCGCCATCGGCCGACGAGGGTTTGCAGCAGCTCCATGCCCTGAGGCAAGGGGCGCTGAAAGACCGCATCGTCGATCTCGAGGTTGGCTCTTAAGCTTTTGACCTCGAGGATCAGAAAGTCGTTGCCGAGTTCGGTTTCGACTCGGTGGGGGATCTGAACGCCGGCGACCGCCCGGTAGTCGTCGAAGAAGGTGAGTTGCTCGGTGAGGTAGCCGTGGTAAGCGCCCCGCGAGAGGCGCAGGAGAGGCAGAAAACTCTCGGGATCGAGAAACCAACGCTCGATTTGGTCGGGCTCTTGCCGACGTCGGATTTTGAGCTCGAGATAGGTTCCGCCGTCGAAGCGCGTCTCGCCGACCCACTCGATCTCGTGGCCCTTGGTTTGATAGTCGATCATCGGCGGCTCGAGCTCCGCCTCCAGGGCGGTTGGGTTTTGGTAAACCCTCGGCATATCGGCTGGCCAGCTGGCTTTCGACAGCAGCGGGATGGTGGTTTGCCACCAGGCGGTTTCCCCGTCATAGCCGACGATCAGGCGAAAGGTGGTCTCGTTGTGATCGAAGTAATAGAGATCAGGTCGTTTTCGGCGCAGCACGAAGTCTTCGGTGTGACTGAAGCTGGTATGACGACCCTTGAGCTCGAGAGTGCGGATCTCTCGCCAGGCGGCTTTGCCTCCGAGGGCGGCCACACAGCGTTCGATGGCTGCCTCAGCAGAATCTTCCGCGACCGGGGTCTCCGGTGGAGCCTCCGGGACCTGGCTGGCGCCGATCGGGGAGCCACTGGCGAGGGCCAAGGCGAGCAGTCCGAATCGAAGGAGCCATCGAAGCGGGATCATCGAGAAACCTCGGCGTCGACGGACTCGGCATTCGCCAGCTTGAGATCCAGGCAGACCATCTCTTCATGACTGCGTAAGAAGAGTTTGCCGTAAGCGAGCGAAGGGGCGGTCAAGGTGGTGCCATTCAACATCGGACGCTGGGCGAGGCGGCGAAAGCCTTCGGTGCTCCATTCGGCGACCGTCAGCACGCCCCGGTCGCTGAGCAAGAAGAGCAGGTTGTCGGCGAGCAAGAGATTGCCCTTACCCAGTCCACGCTGCGCCCAGAGAACTTCACCGTCGGCGGAGAGCAGCTTGAAGGTGGCGTTGTCGAAACCGGCGATGGCTTCGCCGTAAGCGATCGACGATTGCCAGTTGTTGCGCATCCGCGGCTGCCGCCAGACCTCGTCCACCGCACTTCCAGATTCGGTCGAGCGGACCTTGAGCAGCACGGCTCCGACGTCATTGGCTGAGGAAAAGAAGAGTCGATCCGGAGGCAAGAAGACGGGTTGTGAGACATTGAATCGGGCCCAGGGATGACGCCAAAGCACGTCACCCGCGGGGGTCAGCGAGACGATCTCACCGGCCATGGCGACGATGATCTGGCGTTGGCCGCCGATCGTCGCCGCAAACGGCGAGCTATAGGAGCTGGAGTGGTCCAGGCGGCCCCAGCGAAGCTCGCCGGTCCGTTTGTCGAACGCGACCAGGGAATGACCGTCGCCCGAGCCGGTGTAGACGATCAAGAGGTCACCTTCGACCAGCGGTGAGCTGCAGAAGCCCCAATAGGGGCCCATGTCTTCGTGCCCCGGCGGTGCCCCGTGGTCGAGCTCGGCCGGGCGATTGGGGCTGCCAAAGCGCGCTTCCAGATCCGTCTGCCAGACCGGCTGACCATCGGCGGCGCTCAGCGCCAGCAGGGCGCCGTTCGAGGCCAGGGCATAGACCACGTCACCATCGACGGCAGGCGTCGCTCGAGGTCCGTTGCCCCAGTGATCGATGAACTTCTTGCCGGCCCGCTTTCGCCAGATCTCCGAACCGTCGGCTGTGTGGAAGCTCGCCACCCACTCGTCGTCGCCCTCCGAAAAGAGGGTATAGAGCCGGTCGCCGACGACGGTCAGGCCGGAGAATCCTTCGCCTAGGGGGCGTCGCCAGAGCTCGGCGGGTCCGTCCTCGGACCAGGCTCGAGTCAAGCCGGTCTCTGCTGAGATACCGGTTCCTAGCGGACCCCGAAACTGAGGCCAGTCTTCGGCCGACGCGAGGGTCGCGGTGAGGGACCCGACGGCCAGTATCTTGAGTCCGGCTCGAGCCGCCGCCAGTAAGCGTTGCAGAACCCTGGAGATTTTGCCCATCCATCCTCCGTCCTGGCGCAGACTCTCATTGCCCTGGGTTCGATCGCAGCCGACGCCAACAAAGCCTCAAGATTACTCCTTCAAGGGCTGATGTGAAAGCAACATCGCCGCCCCGCGGTCATTCCGTGGCCGTTAACCGCATTCTTGGGATAGTTCGCATCCAGTGCCGAATGTTCTGGCGGCGGTCGCGTAATGCCAATCGTCTGAAAGGAGACGTCGAAGATGACTGAAGTCTTGACGATTGAAAACGCTGAGAAGAGTTTCGGTAAGACTCGGGCCTTAGACGGCGCCGGGCTGGAGTTAGCGCGTGGCGAGTGGCTCGCTGTGCTCGGCCCGAACGGTGCAGGCAAGACCACCCTGGTCAGAGCGATCGCCGGCCGCGTCCGGCTAGATACCGGCGAGATTCGACTGCTCGGAGCCCGACTCGACGATGGCGGCCAAGAGCTAGCGCGAGCTGCCCGCAAGCGACTCGGGATGATTCCCCAGGAGGTCGCCCTCTATCCCTTGATGAATGCGCGGGAGAATTTGACGGTTTTCGGTGAGCTCCTGGGGCTTGCCGGCTCCGAGCTCGAAGAACGTCGACGGTGGGCGCTGGACTGGAGCGGTCTCAGCGGACGAGCGGATGAGCCGATCAAGGGTTTCTCCGGCGGGATGAAACGACGCCTCAATATCGCTTGTGGCGTCCTCCACCAACCGGAGGTCGTGCTGCTCGATGAACCCACCGTCGGCGTCGATCCGCAAAGCCGCGAACGCATCTGGGAAATGCTGGAGCAATTACGTCAGCAAGGAGCCTCATTGCTCCTGACCACCCATCAACTCGACGAAGCGCAACAAGTCTGTGACCGGATCGTGATCATCGACCACGGTCGGGACGTCGCCGCCGGCAGCTTCGAGCAATTGGTGCAAGAAACCGTGGGCCCACAGCGTCGGATCACGGTGACCTTCGACGGCGAACGACCCGCGCTATCGACAGCGGCCGATGGGTCGTCGACGGAGGAGGAGGCGCCTGAGAACGCTCTCGTCACCTATGTTGATGAGGTCGCGAGTGAGCTGCCGGCGCTGCTCGCGCGTCTTGAGAGTGCTCTGCGATCGGTCCCGGGTGGCCGCCAGATCGTCGATGTCCAAATCGACGCGCCCAGCCTGCAGGAAGTTTTCATCCATCTCACCGGCCGGGAGCTACGGGAATGACCAACCTGGGTTTGACCACGATCTGCAAAATCAACTGGCTGAATCTCAAGCGCGACAAGGTCTCTCTGGCCCTAACGTTTGTCTTGCCGCTGGTCTTCTTTTCAATCTTTGCTGGCATCTTCGGGGGCGCTGGCGGCGGTGACGACGGCCCGGAAGCCATCGATCTTCTGGTCGTTGATCTGGATGCCAGCAAAACCAGCCAGCGCTTTGTGGCAGCTCTTCGCCAGCAGCCGGCGCTATCGGTCGTCACCGCGCCCCGAGCGACTCCCGAAGCTTCGGATCCACCGGCGTTCTCGTTCGATGACGCTCGGCGACAGGTGCGTGACGGAGGGTATCCGGTGGCGGTCGTGTTGCCCGAGGGCTTCGGGGGTTCGCTCGGGAGCTTTGCCTTTGGGGCTCCTTCCGAAGTTTCGGGTGGTCAAGCGATCGAGGTCCTCTACGATGCGGCGCAGCCCATCGCCCGCCATTCGGTCGCTGGTCTCCTACAAGCGGCTGCTATGACCGCGTTTCCAGATGTGTTGATGAAACAGGGCCTGAGTGTCCTCGAAGCTCAGGGCGGGCCGTTGACCGTCGAGCAACGCCAGGTGATGGCCGCAGCGGAGAGCTTCTTCCAGGATTCCTCGTCAGCGAGTGGCGGTCTTGCCACTGGCCTGGTGCCCGTGAATAGCGTCGATGTCCGAACTCTCGACGACCCGGGCCAGACTGACCCACCGAAGCGATCGATCATTGCTTATTACGCGGCCGGCATCGGGGTCATGTTTCTCCTCTTCTCGATGACCGGTGCCGGAGGAGCCTTGCTCGAAGAAGAGGAATCCGGCGTGCTCGAGCGTCTGCTGGTGTCCAATGTTTCGATGACCGGTTTGTTGCTCGGCAAGTGGCTCTTCTTTGCCGCCATGGGTCTGCTGCAGGTGCTCCTGATGTTTCTCTGGGGAGCGGCGCTCTTCGGCCTCGAGCTGTGGACTCCGAAGCGGTGGGTGGGATTGCTGGTGATGGCTACGGTTACCGCCGGTGCGGCTGCGGCCTTTGGCATTCTGCTGGCGACCGCATGCCGGTCGCGATCTCAACTCTCCGGCACCTCGACCATCGTCATTCTGATCATGTCCGCTCTCGGTGGCAGCATGATGCCGCGCTTCCTGATGCCTGACTTCATGGACAAGCTCGCGCTCCTGACGTTCAACGGCTGGGCTCTCGACGGTTTTCTCAAGGTCTTCTGGTACGACGATCCGACTCTCGGCGTCGCCCAATCGCTGTTCTCGCTAGCGCCTCAAGGGGGTGTGTTGGCGGTCCTGACGGTGGTGTTCCTGGGGATTGCCAGGCTTCTTGCTCGCCGTTGGGAGACGATCTAGCAGCCCAGGGTGAACGTCAGCCGCCTGCGAGTGTCCCCCAGGGTGACGGTGCGGCCGGGGAATCATGATCCGGCCTGAGGCGGCCGATCGAGGCGTTGGTCATTTCTCAGCCGTTGGCGGAGCCGGGACGCCTCTTCAAGGCGCCCCCAACGCTGGTAGAGCGCGTGCAGGCGCTCGAGACCCTGTCGAGTTCTCTGGTCGTCTGCGCCCAACTTGTCAGCAAGCCCCTGATAGCCGCGAGTCAACAACGACTCAGCCTCGCTGAAACGTCCCATGCGTGTGAGTGCCTCACCGAGCTCCAAGGATGCCTCGTCGATCCGCCAGTGACCCGATGGATGCGCTGCGCGTAGAACCTCCAGTGCCCGCGACTGACGGCTGACCTCGACGGCAAGGTCGGAACGAGCGATCAGCAGATGACCCGCTCCAGGACTAGCCTCGACTTCGGCCACCGATTCGCCGACGGGTTGCTGAACCTGCTCAGCGCGCAGACGACGCACCTCGTCCAGGCGACCGAGCCCTTCGAGGGCTGCAAGGAGTCCTTGACGGACTTCGATCACCTGAGGGTGGGTGCTGCCGAGTCGCTGCCGACGGATGGCCAGTGCTGCTTGATAATGAGGGACCGCCGACGCCGCATCTCCGGCCAGCTCGAGGCTTCGCCCTAATTGCCAGCGGGCTTCTGCGATTAACGGATGCTCGGGGCCGACGGTCTGGCCCAGAGTCTTGAGGCTGCTCTCGATCATCGGCTTGGCAGCCTCCGGACGTCCCGCGGCATTCTTCACCGAAGCCAAGCGCAGTCGAAACTGCGCGGTCAGTGGATGATCCTGGCCCATCGCCAAGGTGACGATCTCGATCGCCTGCTCGAAACGGTCTTCGGCCTCGGAGAAACGCTCCAAATCCCGGAGTGTCAGTCCGAGAAGACTGAGCCCCTGGGCGGCCGCCGGATGGTCGCCGGCGATGGCGATCGCCTGCCGTAGATGAGCTTCGGCTTCAGCGGCACGGCCCTGCAGCCGCAGAGAGCTGCCGAGGTGGAGCAGGGCCATCATGTGGTCGATCGATTTCGGCGAATGGGAGCGCCAGATCGAGAGCGCCTCGTGGGCGAGGTCTTCCGCGGGCTTATAGTGGCCCTGAAAGAGATGGACCAGGATCAATGGGTTGAGGCTTTCGGCAACCTGCTCAGGATCGGCCTCGAGATGCTGCCGGCGCAGGGCCACCGCGTCTTGCAACAGGCCCGCGGCGAGTTGGTAGTGGCCGAGATCGGAATAGACCTGACCGAGCGCGTTGAACAGGGTCGCCTGCACCTCGGGCTGATCGCCCAGGGTGTTGCGGGCGCGATCGGCCCCAGCGTCGAGGATCTGGCGGGCGGTGATTTCCTGGCCTTGGGCCTGGACCGGATTGGCCAACCGTAAAAGGTCGACCAAGAAGTCCTGAGTCTGCTCCGCCTTGGCCCGCTCGTGCTGTGCCTTCGCACTCTCGCGTCTGGCAACTTCCCGTTCTTCGGTGATTCGCAGGTTTTGCAGGGCCAGCACCCCAACGAAGACGGCGATCATCACGGTGGCCGCACTCATCACCGCCACGGGGGCGCGGTGCCTTCGGATGAACTTCTGCACCTCATAGCGGAAGGAAGAAGGCCGGGCACTGACCGGCAGATCTTCGAGGTGGCGCCTGATGTCGTCGGACAATCGTTCGACGGTGGAGTAACGCTGTCTGGGATCCTTGGCCAGTGCCTTGAGCAGGATGTTGTCGAGATCACCGCGCAGGGATTTAGCGACCGTCGGAGTCGCACGTTGGCTCGGTGAGACGATCGGTTGCTCGCAGATCGCTTGCTCCAGCTCGTAGGCAGCGTCGGTGGTCAGAACGTAAGGCATGTCACCGACCAGCAGCTCATACAGCAGGACGCCGAGGGCATAGATGTCGCTTTGAATATCGACCTTCTGACCGAGGACCTGCTCGGGACTGGCGTAGCGCAGCGTCATCGGGCGCAGACCGTGGTGGGTCAGCGGGTCGTGGCCGGCCGTGAAGCGCTGCGGATGTAGAGACTTGGCGATGCCAAAGTCGAGCAACTTCGGGGTTCCGTCCTGGGTGACCAGCACATTGCTCGGTTTGAGGTCGCGGTGGACCAGGAGATTCTGATGCGCATATTGCACCGCCGTACAAACTCGCCGGAAGAGCTGCAATCGTTCGCGGACGTCGAGCTCTTGGCGTTGGCAATAGACGTCGATGGCCAACCCCTCGATGTATTCCATCACCAGATACGGTCGGCCGTCCGGCGTGGTACCAGCATCAAACAAGCGGGCGATATGAGGATGACGCAGCTGAGCCAGAATCTGCTGTTCGCGATCGAAGCGCGACCGTAGCTGGTGATCGTCGTGTCCCTGGCGGAGCCGTTTGATGGCCACCAACTGCCCTTGAAGGTGATCGTCCCGCGCGGCCAGATAGACGCTCGCCATCAGGCTCTGGCTCAACGTGCGCAACGCCCGATAGGGACCGAAGAGCTGGGCGTCTTCCGGCTCTGAACCGGTACCGTCGGGCGCCTCCGGCGGCAGTCTCACCATGGGTTCGTCGATCAGGATTCCGGTCCGAGCGTCGGCGATCAGCAGCGCCTCAACCTCTTCTCTCAAGGTTGGATCGGTGCCGCAGGTGCGGCTCAAGAAATCAGAGCGCTCCGATTCGGGTAGCTCGACCGCCGCGGCGAAGATTTGATCGATTTGCCGCCAGCGGTCACGATGCATCGCGGCTCAGCTCACGGGATAGCCAGGCACGAGCGCCTCGCCATTCACGATGCACTGTGGCCGGAGCCACCCCGAGATAGTCGGAGATCTCTGCGGTGGTCAGGCCGCCAAAAAAGCGCAGCTCAACGATGGTCGCTTTGCGCGAATCGAAGGCGGCCAGGGCGATCAGGGCGTCGTCGAGCACGATCAGGTCCGTCGGTCGACGGGTGCCGATCTCGGCCGCCTCTTCGAGCGCCACGGTCGCCGCTTGGCCCCCCCGTTTGGCGCTCAGTCGTCGGCGGATCGAGTCGACCAGGATTTGGCGCATGAGTCGGCTCGCCACGCCGAAGAAATGACATCGATCCCTGAAGGTCAGGAGCCCTTGGTCGCAGAGACGAAGATAGGTCTCGTGGACGAGATCCGTCGCTTGCAGTGTATGTTGCCAATTCGCACCGTGAAAGGTGCGGCCGGCAACCTGTTTCAGTTCGCCATAGACCAGCGGTAAGGCCTGCTCGGCGGCGGCCTGGTCACCGCGACTCCACTCCCTTAGGAGATCGGTGAGGGGTTGTGTTTTCAAGGCCTGCATGATCGGTCTTCCAACTTTAGTTTCCCTCTCTGGACATCAACAAAAAGCCGCTTCTGCGCTCATCCCGAACCGCGTCAAAAAAATACTAGCACGCAAATGATCAAATTTGCCGACGGTTTTCGCATCAGGAGGCAGGGCGCGACACGGCGCCTGAAAGACGGCGGTTCCCAGGCTCCCAGTTTGGGAGAGTTCAATCAACCGGTTGCAGAAAACCGAATGGAGAAGGAGATTTCGATGCGAAAAATGATGACAAAACGGACGTGGGTTCTATCCCTGTCGGTGGTGGCTATCGTGGCGCTGACCGGACTTGCATTTTTGACCGAACCCGCGGAGGCGGTGGGGACGCGCGGCGGTGACGGTTGTTTCTGGGATTCGCATACAGAGGTGGACTTTTTTGATAATCCCCAGAAGACGGGCCCGCCGGTCGCCTGGCGCGTCCGGACTTGCAATTGCAATGTCTACTCCGAAGGAGACATCACTCCCTGGTTCACCGTCATTGCCGAAACCCCCTGTCTCTGAAATTCCAGACCCGGAAACTGACTGGCCAGGCTCGCCGGATGGCGTCGGCGAGCCGGGTGCAAAGCCATCACCCCTGAGGGTTCGGCTCCTTCAATCAACTCGCCTTGCGCCCCAGGATCAGCAGGTGGTGGTTGACAAAGGAGGCGTCCGGGGTGCCGAGGTCGAGCGGCTGCATCCACTCGGCAGCGGCCGCGGGTGCTTCGGCCAGTCGCCGCGCCAGCTCTTCGACGGTTTCGGCGGAGCAGTCTTGGCGCTGCGCCCAGGGGTTGAAGGGGTGGCGCTTGGTGAGGGTCTCGCGATGCTCGACGGAGAGCTCGGCGGCTTCCATCATCGCCTGCCATTCGCTTTCCGGAAAAGCTTGGTGGTGGCTCGGATCGCGCAGCCGTTCGAAGTCGTCGGTATAACGAGCGGTTTCAGGATCTTCGGATAGAACGTGATCCTGAATCCAAAGGATTCCGCCCGGCTTCAGCACCCGTGCGCCCTCCTGAACGAAACGGGCACAGTTCGGAAAGTGATGGGCCGCAATCCGGCAGGTGACGAGGTCGAAGGAGCCGGTCTCGAACGGCAGATTCTCGGCGTCTGCGGGCTCGAATTCGACGTTTCGAGCCCCTTGGCCGTGAATGAATTCTCGCGCCGCGGCGAGCATTTCGGGGGTCAGATCCGCGGCCACGACCCGGGCGACGTGCGGCGCCAACTTGAGCGCTGCGTGACCACCGCCGGTGGCGACGTCGAGCGTCTGCCAATCGGCCTGAGGAGTGACGACTTCGATCAGTCGGTCGAGGTCGGTGCCTTGGGCGTGGGTCGGGCTGTCGACGTAACCCTTGGCGAAGCGTCCGTAGCGTTCACGGGACAGGGATTTGGAGTCTTTGGGAGCTTGGGAGGCATCGTGATCAGACATGAGATAGACCCGGGAAGTTCGTTTTGTAATGTCGATCGTAAGGTTGGTAGGCGTAGACTATGGCCAAGAGTCCCCGATGACTAGATGGATCCGCAAAAAGCGCTTGTTCACAGGCCGCCGATCGGTGGGCTTTTCCCTCATCGAGCTGCTGGTGGTGGTCGCGATCATCGGCATCATCGCCGCGATCCTGATCCCGAATCTGCTGATCGCGTTGCAAAAGGCCAAGCAGAAGCGGACGGTCGCCGAGGTGCGTAACGTTGGCACCGCCTGGATGTCCTGGCTGACGGATCAAGTCGGCAGTGCATCCGCGGGTTCCACCAAAACCTATAACGCCTCGGACTTTGTCGATAAGTCCTACCTCGAACTCTATGGTTACCTGCATCCGGAGACCACCTTCTTCTACATGCAAGAGGTGCCTCAGTTCGACAGCTGGAACTACCCGTTCAGCTTTGGCCAGGCTGCCAGCCTGCAGTCGGCCAACGTCTTGATCGTCTGTTCCGGTGGGGCGGACGGCACGTTGGTGGATGGTGATTGCACCAAGACTTATAACGTCGAGGCCTTCGTGGCGACGGACTTCGATCAGGACATTATCTGGGCCGACGGCTACTTTGTTCGCTGGCCGAGCGGCATCGGCGTCGCGGGCAATTAGACGTCATCAGGCCCCATTGGGCAATGGACCCGCCGATCCGATCCGCAGGCGGCTGATGAGTTTCTTGAACCGAGGGTGGCCGCGAAGCGGCTGGAATCGCGGATCGACCCGTAGATAAACCAGCCAGGGCTCGTGCTGGTCGAAGGCCTGCTCGAGCCAGTCGATCGCTAGCTCTGCTTGGTCGAGCCGGCCGTAGAGGATCGCTCGCCACAGAGGTTCGGCCTCACCCAGCTCTTTTTCGAGCTCGCGCTCGAGGTAGTAGCGCCAGATCACGCGCAGCGCTTCAGATGGCGGACGATCGTCGACTTGCGGCGTCGCTTTGCCCTGCCGCCGCATTTGATCCAGAGCCAGCTGCGTCGCCTGCTGGGGGTTGTTGGCCTGGACCTGAGCCTCGATCAAACATGCCGTTGCCCAGCTGTATCCGGGGGATCTGGCGAGCGTCGCCTCGCAGGCATGGATGGCGTCTTGCCAGCGGCCGGCAAAGAGGTAGTACCAGCCGAGATCTGAGCGCACCGACAAGGAGAGGGGGTCGAGCTCGAGCGCCTGCAGGACGGCGGCGATCGCTTCCTCGTGACGACCGAGGGCGGCCAGGGCGCCTGCGTGCCAGTGGTAACTCATGGCGTAATTGGGCGCCAGCTCTCGCGCCCGGCGAAAGATCGGGTCGGCGGTCACCGCATCGTAGTCGCCATAGAAGACGGCGAAAGCGAGGGCGTTGTGAGCCTCCGCCAGATCTGGCTCGATCTTCAGCGCTCGCTCGGCTGCCAAGCGGGCGCGCCCGAACCGGTCGGCCGGAGAACCCTCACCATCGAACGCATAGAGGTTATAGGCGTCGGCGAGCGCAGCATGGGCCTGGGCATAAGACGGGTCGAGCTTGATCGCCTGCTGGAGCTCAGCGATCGCGGAGACGTTGCCGTCGGCGGTGAAACGGTTCCATTCGTAGCGTCCACGCAGATAGTGGTCAAAGGCCTCGGGCACTGCAGTGGCCAGGCGACTTGCCGCCTGCGTATCGTCGGTGAGCAGCTCGAGCGCCAGGGAGCGAGCGATGCGACGGGCGATTTGCGTCTCAAACGCCAGCAGGGCGTCCAGCTCGACGTCATAGGACTCGGCCCAGAGGTGGGTCTGATCCGTGACTTCGATCAGTTGGGCGGTGATACGAGCGTGCGGACCCGAGCCGCGAACGCTGCCTTCCAACACATAAGCGACGCCCAGCTCGCGGCCGATCTCAGAGATCGGCTGGCTCGTTCCTTTGTAAGTCATGGCGGTGATGCGAGCGATCACACCCAGGCGGTCGGGCTGCAGTCGGCCGAGCACGGTCAGGATTTCTTCGGTCATGCCGTCGCTGAGATAGTCCCGGGTCGGATCCCCGCTCAGGTTGTCGAACGGCAGCACGGCGAGCATGATCCGTTGGCTGGATTTCGGGCCCAACTCAGACGGCGTCGAGGTGCCGCGAAGGTCCGGTGACACCCCGGCCGGCCGCGCCCCGCCCGGGCGCCCCCCGCCCGACCCCCCCCACCGCCACACCCCACCACCCCCCACACCACTCCACTCCACTCCACTACACTACACTACACTCCACTACACTACACTACACTACACTACACCACACTACACTACACTACACTACACTACACTACACTACACCAC
>JAAAKL020000044.1:0-82005 GCA_010016065.2 Carybdea cf. marsupialis auct. non (Linnaeus, 1758) | reverse complement strand
CTGGGGTTGACGCCGGCCGCCGGCGTCCCGGGCGAGAGCCTGCGGCCCTATCTCGAGGGAAGTGGCGGGACGTCCAGGCCCCGTGTCTTGTATGCCGAGACGCTGTCGCCGCGTCTGATCCGCCACTGGGGCGAGTTGCGCGCCCTCTTCGTCGGCGACGCCAAGTACGTACATGGCCCGCGACCCGAGCTCTACGACTTGAGCCAAGACCCGCGCGAGCTCACCGACCTGACCGCCGAGCGCCCCGAGACCGCCGCCGGCCTGCGCGACCAGCTCGAGCGCTACCTGGCCGAGCACACCGTGACAGGGCTCGACAGCTCGGTCGAGGTCGACCCGGAGACCGCCCGGCGGCTCGCGGCCCTGGGCTATCTCCAGGGTGTCGGCGAGCGCGTCGGACCGCTCGAGGAAGTGCTGCGCGACGACGGCGATCCGCCCCAGGATCACGCCGGCACCCTCACCCTCTACAGCCAGGCCAAGGACCTGCTGTTTCGGGACCGCCCGCTCGAGGCCCACGAGTTCCTCCGTGGACTGCTGCTGGCCGATCCGGACAATCCGCACTACCTCGAGCTACTCGCCAGCGCCGAGCTCAAGCTCGGCCGACCCGACCAGGCCCTGGCGATCCTCGAGCAGCTGGAGCGCTCGACCGATTACCCGTCGGAAGAGATCCTGACGAGGGCGGCCGGCATCCTCCTGGCGCGGGGCGAAATCGACATGGCCTATGAGAAATATCGCCAGGCCGAGGCGATCGCGGCGAGCGCCGCCGGATCCTATCGGCTGGCTCGAATCCATGCCCAGCAGGGCGAGGCCCATGATCAGCTGCGTTTCCTAGAAAAGGCGCTCGAGCTCGACCCGGCCTTCGTTCCGGCCCGCCTCGATCTGGCCATACGCCATGCTGCGGGTGGCGATCCGGCCGACGCCGAGAAGCACTTCCAGCGGGCGCTCCGCGATCACCCCTACTTCGCCCGCAGCTTCTATAACTATGGCGCGTTCCTGATGCAGAGCGGGCGGCAAGCGGAGGCGGTCGACTATTTTCGGCGCGCGGCAGAACTCGAGCCGGCTTATCTCCAGGCCCACTACGCCCTGGTCGAAGTGCTGCTTGGACTCGACGACGTGGAGGCCGCCCTTGGGCACTTCGAGACTCTCGATCGGTTGGCGCCGACGAGCCGCGAGGCGCGACTCGCCGGCGATCTGTTGGCGGGTGAGTCATGAGGCTGGCCCCAGCCATGATCGTGATGCTGGTGGCCGCGGCCTGCGCTCCGGCTCCGGAGCCGGGCACCGAAGCCGCACGACAAACGACCTCCCAGCCATCGACCACGAAACCATCGTCGGCGCTATCATCGACGGTCATCGCTGAAGACCGTCTGGGCGAGATTACCCTCGGCGAGCTCGACCGCTTCATCCTCGACCGGTTGCCCGATCAGCGCTGGCAGCCGGAGACCGAGCCGGCAGAGCACTACGCCACCGCCGTTCGCCGTCTGGCCGTCGACCGACTGCTCCACGACCAGGCACTGATGGTGGGTAGCGACCAGGATGCCGAGTTCCAGGTGCTGGAGCGGCGGATCCTGAGGAATGCCTACTCGGGACACTTTCTCAGCCAGCTGCCGGCGGCGGAACCGCTGGGCGAAGAGCAGCTGCGCGCCTACTACGACGACAACAGCGCGCGCTTCAACCGCGACGAGCGCCGGGAAGTGTCGCACATCTTCAAGCGGTTCCCCCGGAGGGGGACCGATGGGACGTCGCAGCGGGGTGCCGGCCGCGAGCCGGTGCTCGCCGAAATGGCCCGGATCCGCGAGCGGGTGCTGGCCGGCGAGAGCTTCGAGCTGCTGGCGAGCGAGCTTTCCGACTCCGAGACCCGCCACGACGGCGGCCGTCTGGGGCTGGTCCCCCGCGGCCGCTTCCCGGCGGACTTCGACCGCGTGGTCTTCGCGCTCGAGGTGGGGACCCCAAGCGAGGCGCTGGTCACCGCCGACGGGGTCCACGTCTTTCTCGTCACCAACCTGCTCGAAGCCCGCTCCTTTCCTTTCGACGAAGTCCGGCGGTTGATCCACCAGGAGCTCGAGAGCGAGCGCCGCGAGAAGCTGCTGGCGACGGTCAGCGAGGATCTGGTCCTGCCCCGGGATCACTACCTCCCCGGCCACGAGGAAGCCGTTCGCCTGCTGCGTACCCGCGACCCGGGCGCCATCCTGCTGCAGCTCGGCGACTTCCGGCTCACCGCCGGGCAGCTCGAAGCACAGCTCGAGGAGCTGCGCCGCCTGCTCGGCGTCCGCCAGCCGCCCGACTTGCCGCTCAAGATCCTGGACGAGGTCCGCCATCGGGAGATCATCTACCAGCATCTGCTGCGCCAGGGGCTGCCCGAAATCCCGCAAGAGAGCATCGAGAAAGAGCGCCGGCGACAATTGATCGATCACCACAGCCGGCGCCAGATGGTCCGCTACCTCGAGCGCCATCCCGAGCGCATCCAGGCCCACTACGACCGCAACGTCTTGCGCTTCGCCTCGCCGCTCAAGGTCCACGTCCGACACCTCGCCGTACCCCTCGGCGACGACGCACACCGGGTCATGGCGCGGCTGGAGGCGGCTCGAGGGGAGCTCGACGCCGGCCGCATCGGCCTCGAGGACCTGGCGGCGAGCCTCGGCGGCAGCCTGCGAGACTTGGGGCTGGTCACCGCGGCGCAGCTGCAGGCCACAGACCCCATCGCCGTCCGTTTCGCTTTCCAGCTCCAGGCCGGCGAGCACTCGCCGCCCTACCAGCTGGGCCGGGCGCTGGCGATGTTCGAGGTCGCGGCGCGCCAGGAGCCGGTGCCGCGGCCCTTGGCGTCGGTACGCGAGCGGGTGATGCAGGACTACCTGACCCACTACTCGGCGACCGTGTTTCGAGAGCTCTCGGACGAGTTGCTGGCGGAGGCGGGCTTCGAGCTCTACACCGAGCGCCTGGCGGAGATCGGTCCGATCGTCGGTTCCTGATCCTCACGGGTGCCATAGATCATCGCGGCGCCGACGCGATCTCGACCGCCAGCTGCTCCAGCCACTGTTCGAGAACCTCGGCCTCCAGGATCTTCACCCGCTGATTGCCGAGCCGGTTCTCGGCCGCGGTCCTGGCCTCCTCGAAGGTCATCGATCGTTCCTCCTCGACGCCGCGCAGCTCGAGGATCCACAATATCTCTTCGGATGCCACCAGATCGCTGCGCTCGCCTTGCTCGAGGCGTTTCAACGCCCGATGGAAATCGATCCCGAAGCGCCGCGGAACCGCCCATCGCGACACCCAGCCGACGTCGCCGCCGGCGGCCGCGGAGGGATCTTGGGAATGACGCCGGGCGGCCTGCTCGAAGCTGAGCTCGCCGGTATCGAGCCGATGGACGATCAGCTCGCCCTGGCGGTAGGTCTCGCGAACGTCCGAATCGAGCGGCAAGGCAATGACCGCGAGCCGATAATGCCGGGGACGAACGAAGTCCCACGGACGGCTGCGGTGGAGCGCCGCGATCTCCTCGTCAGTGGGCGGAACCAGGCGCTCCTGGATGTGGTGAGCGAGCGCCTTGGCGGCGAGGACCTGGCGCCGCGCCGCGGCTCGCTCAGCATCGAAGCCGCGGTCCGTCAGCCCTCGGACGACCACCTCGCGCAGCATCAGCCTCTGGATCAGGAAGCGCTCGACGGCCTCGACGATCCGCTCGCGGGAGAGCTCCGAGAGCTCTTGTTGCGAGCGCCTGCCAGCCACCAGCAGGCGCACCTCGGCCGTGGACAGGGAGCCGCTGGTCGTTTCGACGAAGACCGCGTCCGGCGCCCGTGCCTGCCATCGGTAGACCGGCGCGGCCGCCTGCAGCAGGCTCTCTTCAAGCCGCGCCCAGTCTTCTTTGGAGGCTCGATTCTCCAGTAGCCGGCGCGAGATCTGCCGCATCTCGTCGGGGCCGCGCACCACTTTTTCCAGCACCTGCTCGCAGTAGAGGATGGTCAGCCCCTCGGGGCTGGCCAGGATGTCGCTGATCTGCCCGGCCTCCATCGCCATGGCGATGGCGTCGACCTCGGGCCGGAGGGTGCCAGGGCGGACGTTGCCGAGCAGCCCGCCCTGGAGACGGGTCTGGGAATCCGACTCCTCCTCGGCCAGCCGGGCAAAGTCCGCGCCGGCCAGCAACTGTCGGCGAATGTTTTCCATCCGCCGGCGGACGGCGGCTTGGGCTTCGGCGTCGGCATCCGGAGGGTAGCGTTTGAAGATGTTGCGCAACCGGACGCGCCGCGGCCGGGTGTAGGTGTCCTTGATCGCCTGGTACTTTGTCTCCACCTGCTCTTCGGAGAAGTGGATGGCGGCGTTGATTTGAGCGTGCAGCAGGGGACGCGCCAGGGCGGCCTCCTTGAGCTCGAGCTCGATGCGCACCGCCGGCTCGCGGTCGAGACCGAGCCGGATCGCCTCTTCGGCCAGCGTCCGGGTCAAGATCAGCTCTCGCAGAGCGAGCTCGCGATCCGCGGGGGCAGCATCACCCTGCCGTCGCAGCCAACGCTCGAGCTCTGCTTCGGTCACTGGAGCGCGGTAGCTGGCAAGGATCCGGGAGCCGTCCTCGGCCCTGGCGTTGCCGGAGAGGGTGAATAAAACCGCGGCCAGCACCCCGAGCCAACCTCGGCATTCGCGCTTGAATCCCGGTTCACGGATCTCGCCGCGAGAGGACCGAGGATTTGAAGGAATGCTTGCAATCACGCTGATGTGGCCAAGAGGTTCTGCTTGCATGTCTGTCGCCGCCTGATGACTACGGATTGTAATTGAGAACCTGTCGGCGACCGCCAATGCTGGCTCCATGTCATCGGGCACCGGGGGCCGTGGGCACAACCGAAGGTGCCCGCGACGCCGATCGCCACCCGGCGGACTCGACCGAGAAATGCTCCACAGCCGCTCACAGCAAATGCTTCTTGCGGTAGGCGTCGAGGGCCGGATCGGGTACCGGCGACGCTGCCAACAGACGATCGAAGGCTTCGCGGTCGCCGCGCGCTAGAAAAACGTCGGCCAGGGCGATGCGGTAACTGGCCAGCCAAGGAACCAGATCGACCGCCAAGCGCAACGCGACGATGGCATCGCTCTCCCGGTGCTCGGAGAGTGCGACCATGCCACGGATGAAGTGGAGGGGAGCATAGAAAGAATCCTCAGCCAAACCGGCTTCGAGCCACCGATGAGCTGCACTGAGGTCACCCGCCTGATAGGCGAGTTGCGCCTGCTGGGTCAGGGCGCCAGTATGGCCGGGGCTCCTGGCCAGGATTGAGGAATAGAGGTCACCGGCCAGCAGCACTCGACCCCTGGAGTGTGCCTCCTGGGCAAGCTCGAAGATCACTTTCACCTGGCATTCCGGATCCTCCGCCAACTCGCGGGCGATGTCGGCAGCTTCCTCGAACCGACGGGACGCTAGCAGCAACCGGGCGAGCCGGAGCCTGAATCCAGGGGATCGGGTCCCCGGCGGGCCTTGGAGTCGCCGCAGGAGGTCCAACTCCTCGCGCCGCGACAATTTCGAAGACGACCATCGACGCAGCAACTCATAGGTGTCGAGCACCTGCTGTGACCGCTCCAGCTCACCGACATGGCGCAGGCCGGTCGCCAGAAGATAGGCGGCGCCAGCGTGAAGTGGATCGATCGCCGTCGCCCGGGTGGCGTGGGCGACGACCAAGGAATAATTGTCCAGGCGAGCGTAGATCTTGGCCGCCAGCAAATGGGGAGCCAGCTCGCCGGGAGCGACCTCGATCGCCCTAACGATCTCTTCCGCCGCGATCGCCGGAGCCGAGTCGAGATGGGCGCGGGCCGCCAGCAGCCTGCGCTCGGCGGAGTCCGGCAAGGTTTCGAGAGCGGCCAAAGCCCCGTCGGCGTCTCCGATCCGGAATCGCGCCCGGATCAGATGGAGGCGGATGTCGTGATCGTCGGGCTCGAACTCCAGGTAGCGCTCGTAACCGTCGATCGCCTTCGACAGACTGCCTTCCGAACCGACGGCCCAGCCCAGACCGAGACTGCGCAGGGACTCGCGCCGGCCGGGATTGCGCTCCAGATCGGCGGCGAAGTAGACGCGGGCCCAATCGTGTCTCGCCATCGCCAGAGCATTGCGTCCACGATGGAGATCGAGATTGGCCAGCTCGCTTGCTGGCGAACCGCAGGACAGGACCAGCAGGGCAAGCCCGACCGGACGCCGGAAAGCGATAGCCATAGCGGCAATCTTACCCGCCCCAAAGCAGCCAGCTTGACCGCTTGAGGGGCCGATCTCGCGGAGTGCTTCCGATTCAGCCAGCCCGACGATAAGGTAGGCGTTCTCGTGATCAAGGATCGGCGCTTTCTCCTGCTACTCGCCTGTTTCGTGCTTTCCGGCGTCGCCGGACTGATCTACGAGACGGCCTGGACCCAGCAATTTGCCCTGGTCTTCGGCACCTCGGAGCTGGCCGTCGCGACGGTGCTGGCGGCTTATATGGCGGGCCTCATGGTGGGCGCCGCCATCGCTGGGCGGTGGGTACACCGGGTGCGCCGGCCGGTCCGAGTCTACGCGCTGCTGGAGTTGGGCATCGCGCTCTCGGCTCTGGCGGTACCAGCGGCCCTCCAGCTGGCCAGCCGCCTGCAAGTGCTGCTCCTCGGCGGTCTCAAGGTACCGCCCGACGCTGGCTCTCTGGCCTCGTCACTGTTCTATCTGGCGACGGCTTTCGTGATCCTACTGGTACCCACCGGTCTGATGGGGGCTACCCTACCCTTGCTCGCCCGTCATGCCGTGCGTCACGACCTCGAGATCGGGCCGCGGGTGGCGCTGCTCTATGGCGCCAATACGGCAGGCGCGGCGACGGGAACGTTAATCGCCGCTTTCGTGCTCCTACCGCGCCTGGGATTGGGAGGGACGGTGCTGGTCGCCGTGGTGGTCAACGTCCTGGTTTTCGTGCTCGCCGCATGGCTGTCTATCGGCGACCGCGTGGCGGCGAAAGGGCGCCCGGCGGGCTCGCCGGCGGTCAGCGCAGGAGATGAACACGGTTCGGCGCCGGCCTCCTCGGGACACGGCTGGATTCTTCCTTTGGTCTTGATCTCCGGCTTCGTGTCGTTCAGCTGGGAGGTTCTCTGGACGCGACTCTTGAGCCATCTGCTGGGAGGCAGCATCTATGCCTTCGCCACCATGCTGGCAACCTTCCTGACTGGCATCGCCCTGGGGTCGACGATCGCCGCCCGCTGGGCGGTCAGCCGACAGCGGGCGTGCCGTGGCTTTGCGGCGTCCCAGCTCGGGATCGCCGCCTGCTCGTTCGCCGCCTTTGCCGCGGTCGATCACCTGCCGCAGCTCGTCAGCCGTAACGTGGCGGGCGGCGATCTGCTGCTCGCCGTGCCGATCGCCGCGGCCACCCTGCTGCCCGGCGCGCTATTCATCGGCGCCACGTTCCCGTTCGCTGTCCGCATTTTCGCCGGCGGTGCCTCACAGGCCGGCCCGGCGAGTGCCCAGGTCTATGCCTGGAATACCCTCGGCGCGATTACCGGCGCGATCGCCACCGGCTTCGTCCTGCTGCCAGGCCTGCGCCTCGCCGGCACGGCGACGGTCGCGGTGGCCATCAGCCTCGGCGTTGCCCTGGTGGCGTCGCTGTGGGCCACGCCGCGGTTGCGAGCACCCGCGGCCGCGGCCCTCGCCGGAGTCGCCCTGCTGGCGATATCGCCACCTCAAACCCCCTGGCGAGTGCTGCGGACCGCTCCCCTCGGCGGAACGCCATGGCCTGGAGACGTGACTTTCTACAGCGTCGGTCGTAGCGCAACCGTGCTGCTGCTCGAGCAGGCGAACGGCTGGCGGCTGACCACCAACGGACTGCCGGAGTCGACCATTCAGCCGCCCGGGAGTCGGGTCGCCAGCTTCGCGGTCGCCCGCTGGCTCGCCCTGCTGCCGATTGCCAACCGGCCCGAGGCACGCTCCTATCTGATCGTCGGCCTGGGCGCCGGAATCACCCTCGAAGCCGTGCCCCAGACGGTGGAGGAAATCCACCTGGTCGAGCTCGAGCCGGAGGTGCTTCGCGCCAACCGTTCGCTGGCCGGCGAGCGTCGGCAAGATCCGCTCGCTGATCCGCGGTTGCAAATCCACATCAACGACGCGCGCAGCGCGTTGGCCCTCAGCGACCGGCGTTTCGATGCCATTGTCTCCCAGCCCTCACACCCCTGGACCGCCGGCGCATCGCATCTTTTCACCCGCGAATTCTTCGCTCAGGTGCGCCAGCGACTCCAGCCAGAGGGCGTCTTCGTCCAATGGATCGGCCTGCGTTTTGTCGACGAGGCTCTGGTACGCTCGCTCCTGGCGACCCTGCTCGACGTCTTCCCCCATGTCGAAGTCTACTCACCGCCTCCCGGCGGCAGCCTGCTGTTCCTCGCCGGACTCGAGCCCCTGGCCGTCGAGCAAACGGCCAAACGTGGCCTCATCGCCGGCAGCGCAGAGTGGCGCCAGATCGGGATCCTCAGCCCCGAGGACATCCTCACAGCCCGAGTCCTCGATCCACAGGGGGCTCGACGGCTGGCTGATGGCGCGGCGCTGACCACCGACTCCCACAATCTTCTACAGACGCGGTCTCCAATGATTCTTCAATCGCCGTTGAGGGGGGTGGGCGCAGACGCGCTGCTTGCCGAGCATGATCCCTTGACCCAGCTCGGGCCTGGGGCGAACTCCCTGTACTACGTCCGACGCTTGTTGCGGCTCAAGGTCGCACCGAGAGCCCGGCGCGTCGCTGCCACCATACGGGATCCGGTGCAGCGGCAGACCGCGTTCGCACTCCTACACCTGGCTTCCGGGCGCCGAGCCAAAGGGGAAGGAGCGCTAAGAACGCTAGCCGCACGCCAGCCAGGCACCTCAGAGGCCTTGTACGCCTGGATGCTCCTGAAGCAGCCGGCACTGCTACGCGGGTCGCCGCCACCGGAGTTGGTTGCGCGACTCGAAGGCGATCCCCTCGCCGCAGCGGTGCTTGAAGGCTGGCGTCTGACCGGCGTCCAAAACCACCAGGCCTTGCGCCAGCTCGAGCCCCGCTTCGCCGCGGCCGACCCCGTTCACCCGTTGTTCGAGCCGGCGACCCGTCTGCGGATCGCCTGGCGTCAAGCGAGCGGCGATCCTTCCCTGGCGCGGGAAGCGCTCGATCTGCTCGAGCCGCAATTCACTCTGGGTCGCCAGTTAGGCCGCGGTCTGATCCGCCGAGCTGCTCTGGCGGTGACGGCAGAGGATCCAGCCACCGCCCTGGCCAGCCTGTTCGAACTCGCTCCGGCCCTGAAACGTCAGCCGAATCAAGCCAGAGTGCGCGAAGCTCTCCAGATTCTGGAATCCCTCTCAGACGACTCGGAGAGAGTCGCTCGCCTCTACGCGGATCTGACCGCGGTCCTGACCGGCGGTTCATCGGCGCCTGAATGATCGAGGTCAGGCTCGGCGCTGGGCGCACCCCTACTCCACTGACTTTGCCCGTACCAAAATCGCTCGATGAGGCGCGAAGATCGGATCCTTCGAGTTCTTGATATTCGACCAGGCCGGCGAGCGATCTTCCGCCGAGAACACGGTGGTGTATTCCGTCTCGTCGCTGGTGTCGGTGCAGACAAAGGTGAAGCCGTTGACCTTCGGATTCCAGTGGACGCCGATGTAAGAAGTGCCTTCCGCCAGGGTGACGCCGGAGACGTCGACCGAATAGAAGCGGCCGGCGTCAGGAACGCCTTTCGGCACTTCGGTGGCCGTCGATCGGACCTTGGCGTAAGGCTCGCGGGTTGGACGGCCATTTTGGTCCTCGTAAAACACGACCTCGAAATCGATCGTTTCCTTATCCGTCCGGGAACGCAACCAGCAGACGCAGACCTCCGATAGCTCGCGTGACGGAAAATCATCGGACTGGAATTGCTGGACGTAGACACCCATGACCGCGCTCGGCACGTAGCCGTAGCCCGTCTCGACGCTGCCGTCGTCATAAATGACGCCGCCAGCACAGTCTGAAGACGATCCCGACTCGGGTTCGGGCTCCGGCTCGGCGACCGATTCCGGCTCGGGGGCAGGGGCGGGTTGGGTTTCGGGCGGCGGAACCACGGAGCTACAGGCCAACGTCAGAAACAGAGCCGCGCACAGCGGCAACCAAGATCGACAAACTCTCTGAAGCATGCCCCATGCTAAACCATTCCCCATTCCGGGCTCAATCGAAAAGCCAGATGTCTCGGCTTGCGATTAAAATGCGCCGACTCGAACCACCATGCGCAAGATCCTCCGCATCCTCTACCCACCCTACAAGTGGCTGATCCTGGCGCCGGCATTCGCCCTGTCGACCGCTATCTTCGGCGCGCTGGCGATCCTGATCTCGGCCACGATCAGCTCCCGGCTCGGCAGCCTGCTGTGTGGCACCACCTGGGCTCGGCTGAACGCCTATCTGACGCCGATGTGGGTGACGGTCTCAGGCCGCGAGCAAGTCGACCCGAAACAGTCCTATGTCATCGTCGCTAATCATCAGAGCGGCTACGACGTCTATGTGCTCTACGGCTGGCTGGGCGTGGATTTCAAATGGGTCATGAAACATGAGCTACGCAAGGTCCCGGCCCTGGGTATCGCTTGCGAGAAGCTCAAGCATGTCTTCATCGACCGCTCCAATACCGAGGCCGCGCTGCGCTCGATCGAAGCGGCCAAGCAACAAATTCGAAACGGCACCTCGGTGGTCTTCTTTCCCGAAGGCACCCGCAGCAAAGACGGCCAGCTGCTGCCTTTCAAGAAAGGTGCTTTCCACTTCGCGATCGATCTCGGCTTGCCGATCCTACCGGTAACCCTGATCGGCACCCGGGAGATCATGCCGGCAGACTCCTGGCAAGTCCTGCCCGGCAAAGCTCAACTGATCTTTCATGAGCCGATCGACGTCGCTGGCCTGAGTCGGAACGACATCCCGAGGCTGACGGCGCGGGCGAGAGCCGCCATCCAATCGGGGCTAGAGCGCCCTAAGCCTGATCCGGAGCCCGTTGGCTGACCATCGCCTCGAGCCATGAGACCGGCAGCAAGCGCACGATCACCTGCTTGAATAGCACCATCTGCCACGGAAAGATCACCTCGCCGCGCCGCTTCTCGAGGGCGCCCGCAATATAGCGGGCGGCGCGATCGGTCTCCCATAAAAACGGCATCTTGAACTTCGCCTTGTCCGTCAACTCACTCCTCACGAATCCCGGACAGATCGTTGTGACCGAGATCCCATAAGGCTTGAGCGTCGAACGCAGGGACTGCAGGTGGACGCGCATCGCCGCCTTACTGGCGCTGTAGGACGGACTCTGAGGGATACCGAAGTAAGAGGCCACTGACGCGATGCCAACGATATGGCCGCGCCGCGCCTCCAGGAACCGCGGCATCGCCCAATCGATCATACGCAGCATGCCGAAGAGATTGACGTCGTACATCTGAATCGAGACCCCAGGTTTGAATCGCTTGGGCGTCTCCGGCACCCCGTAACCGGCGTTGGCGATGATCATGTCGGTGCCTCCAAGCTCGGCGTCGAGGGTATCGAGAGCCCCGGCCAAGTCCTGATCATCGACCACGTCAGCACATGCCCAGGCGGCGCGGCCCCCGGCCTGTTCCAGCTCTTCGTGAAGGGCCCGCAGCTTGTCTTCCCGGCGCGCCAAAAGCCCGACCCGAGCCCCCCGACGGACCAGCTCCCGAGCCAGGTACTCTCCGATGCCGGAAGATGCACCGGTGATCAGCACCGATTTCTGATCGAGATAAGTCATGGTCTCTCGCTTTCGCCGGGTTCGCTCAGACGCAGGTGCTGATATTCTCTCGTCACCATGCGCATCATCACTTGGAACGTCAACTCTCTCAAGGCCCGCGAAGATTACGTCGGCCTGTTTCTCGACGCAGTGGCTCCCGACGTGCTCTGCCTGCAGGAGCTGAAGCTGGAAACGGACAAAGTCCCCACGGAAATGTTTGAGGAGCGAGGCTATCACCTCGCGATCCATGGTCAGAAGAGCTGGAACGGCGTCTTGATCGCTGCCAAAACACCGCTCGACGACGTCGAGCGCGGCCTACCGGGAGACGAAGGTCAGGCACGGGCGATCGCCGCCACCACCGACGGTCTGCGACTGCTCAATCTCTACTGTCCTCAAGGTCAGTCCGTCGACTCCCCGAAATTTCCCTACAAGCTCGCCTTCTTCGATGGCCTGCGCCAGTGGTTGGACGATCACGCCGACCCGGCGCAACCGCTGATCGTGCTCGGTGACCTCAATGTCGCCCCGCGGCCGGAGGACGTCTGGTCGGTCGACGCTTTCGCCGGCATCCCCTCTTATCACCCGGAAGAGCACAGACGCTGGGCCGAACTGATCGATTGGGGTCTGCATGACGCCCCCGCCGATCACCTGAAGCCCGGGACCTTCAGCTACTGGGACTACCGCTTCGGCGCTTTCCATCGTGGCCAGGGCATGCGGATCGACCACCTGCTGGTCACCGAGCCTGTGCGGCCGCGGGTGACCACTGCTCGCGTCGAGCGCGACTGGCGCAAGAAGAAGCAAGGGCTCACCGCGTCCGATCACGCGCCGGTGACCCTCGAGCTGGACTGCTAGGTGACCGCGGGCGAGCCCCGGCTCGACATTCACACCAGCAATCGCCTCGACGTCCTGGTCGAGCATCTGGCCGAGGTCATGGCCGCTGAGCCCGCGCCGCCTCTCGAGCGCGAGGTGATCGTCGTTCAGAGTCAAGGCATGGTCCGCTGGCTGACCCTGCAGCTGGCGGATCGTCTGGGCATCGCGGCCAGTCTGAGCATGCCCTTCCCGGCGACTTTCTGCCGCTGGCTGGCCGAGGCGATGACGACCGGTGGCGCCTTTGGCGCCAACGAGGCCGCCGCAACGTCACGCTTCGATCGCGAGCCCTTGACCTGGCGAATCTTTGATCGGTTGCGCAGCGCCGCGGATCACCAACCGCCCTCGACCGAGGCGACCGCTTCGCCCGCAACTTACCTCGAGGACGATCCCGATCAGATCAAACGCTACCAGCTGGCGGTTCGACTCTCGGGCCTGTTCGAAAGCTATCAACTCTTTCGGCCAAGGATGCTGCTGCGCTGGCAACGACGCGTCGAGGATCCGTCGTCGCCATCTCGTTCGCCGGTGGCAGCCCATCATGCCCGCTGGCAATCCGAGCTCTGGCGCTCGCTCATCGAAGGGAAAGACGACGCGGATCCGCACTTGCAAGATCATCTGGCCTATCGCTCCGTGCGCCTGCTCGAAGCTCTCAAATCGTCGCCAGGACCAGCGCCTGCAGGCCTGCCGCGCCGTCTGAGCGTCTTCGGAGCTTCGACCCTACCTCCGATCTTTCTCGAGATCGCGGTCGCCCTGGCCCGCTTCATCCCGGTGCGCATCTACTTTCTGAGCCCGACTTATCACTACTGGGGAGATCTGCGATCGGAACGAGAAGCCACGCGGATCCGTCGACGTCTCAAGGCTCAGGCTCCAGCGAAAAGCCGCGACCCTCGAGCCTCCCAAACCGTCGGTGATCCGACCGCAGGCTTGCGAGAAGAAGACCACCTGGAGACCGGCCATCCTTTGCTCGCGGCGCTAGGGCGCCAGGGCCGTGACTTCTTCAATCTGCTGCAAGAGGCGGACGCCGAAGGCGCCGCCTGGCATGAGCTGGACCTGACTGAACCGGGCGAAAACACCCTATTGCACGCTTTGCAGTCGGATGTTCTTCACCTGATCGACCGCGGCAGCGAGGGTGACCCACCGCGATTCCTCGAGGCCACGGATCGCTCGCTCACCCTCCACGCCTGTCACTCGCCGATGCGCGAGATGGAAGTGCTGCGCGATCAATTGCTGCAAGCGTTTGCCGACGGTCCTGGACTCAAGCCTTCCGACATTCTCGTCATGATGCCGCGGATCGGGGATTACGCGCCTTATATCGAAGCCGCTTTCGCCGCGCTCCCCCGCTCTGAGGTGGCGAGTGGCGAGCCCCATTTGCCGTTTGCCATCGCCGATCGCCAGGCCGGCGAAGAGCGACCGGCAGCGGATACGGTGCTGCGTCTGCTCGACCTGGTGGGCAGTCGTCTGACGCCCCGGGCGGTGCTCGATCTGCTGGAAGTCGCGGCGGTGCGCCGGGCCTTTGGCATCACTGCCGCCGAGATTCCGGAACTCAGGCGCTGGGCGCGGGATAGCCGCATTCGCTGGGGCATGGACGGCGCCCAACGCGCCGCCGATTTCGAGGTTCCGGACGTCGACGCCAACACCTGGCGTGCCGGTCTCGACCGTCTGCTGATGGGTTATGCGGCCGGTCCCTCGGAGGAGCTGGTCGCCGGCGTCGCCCCACTGGCCGGCCAAACGGCTGGTCAGGTGGAGTTGCTCGGCCGCCTCGCGGCCTTCACCGACGTCCTCTTCGGGCACCTGCGCCAACTGCGAGAACCCCGCCCGGTCGACCACTGGGCCAGCGATCTGCGAACGGCGCTCACCGATCTCCACGACGCGACGACCGAGATGGAAGAGAGCGCTCTTGAGCTGGTGCTCGGCGAGCTGGAGGAATTGCACCAGGCGCGGTCGACTGCGGGGGTCACGGAGCCGGTGAGCCGTCAGGTCATCCGCGCTCACCTGAGCCGCCGACTGGCGGCCGAGGGCTCAGGTATCGGTTTCTTGAGCGGTCGCATCACCTTCTGTGCCCTCAAGCCGATGCGTACGATTCCCTTTCGCATCATCTGTTTAGCAGGGCTCGACGAGGGTGCCTTTCCCCGCCGGGACTCAAGACCCGGCTTCGATCTAATGGCCGCCGAGCCGCGGCCCGGGGACCGCTCCCTGGTCGAGGACGACCGCTATCTCTTTCTCGAGACCCTACTCGCGGCCAGCGACCGCTTGATCCTGACGTATCAGGGACGTTCTGAAAAAGACAACAGTCCACGCGCCCCGTCGGCGGTGGTCAGTGAACTGTTGGCCTACCTCGACCGAGCTTTCGTCACCTCGGAGGGTTGCCCAGCGAGTCAACAGATCACCGTTGCGCATCGCCTTCATCCCTGGAACGCCGCCTATTTTTCCGGCGACTCTCGTTTGTTCAGCTACTCCCAGGAAAGCTTCAGGCTGGCCCAACTCGACCGGCAACGCCCCGCCGCCGAGCCGTTTCTTGCCGGCAAGAGTGCGGATGGCGACGGCCCGGACGTCGAGCTCGCCATCGAGCTACCGGAGCTGGTCGGGCTCTGGGTGCATCCAGCTAAGTCTTATTGCCGCCAGGTGCTTCGACTGACCCTCGAGCGCCCCGAGACGAGCGAAGACGCCGAACCGTTCGAGGTCGGCTTTCTCGATCGTTATCGCGTCAGCCAGTGGCTGCTCGAACGCCGCCTGCGCGGCGATCCGGAGGGTGAGGCAGAGCTCGCGCTGCTGCGTGCTCAGGGTGAATTGCCGCTGGCTGAGCTCGGCACCGCGCACTATCAACGCCTGGCCCGCCGGGTCGACGATTTCGCGGCCACTCTCCCTCGCCCTGAACCGCGAGAACCCATCCTGATCGAGCTCGAAGGGGAGGGTTGGCGTCTACAAGGTCGCCTCGACTCTCTGACCGAGAACGGGCTCCTGCGCTATCGCTGTGCCAACCTGAAGCCCAAGGACCTGGTTCGGGCTTGGGTGAGCCACGTTGTCTTCGCCGTCTGGCACGCCCAGCAGGCTTGCGAGTTGCCACTCGTCACCCATCTCGCCGGCATCGACCATAGCGTGCGCTTCGGCGACGTCAACGACGCGCCAAGCGTGCTCGACTCCCTGATTGCCGGTTATCGGGCTAGCCTCGATCGGCCGCTGCCGGTGTTCGAAAACGCCTCCCACGCCTGGATCCAGCAACGACGCAAGGCCGCCGGCGGACGGTCGAAAACCACCCCGGAGGAAGCGGCGCGTCGGGCGTTCCACGGCGACCACGAAACGGTCGGCGAGCCCTCGAAGCGTCGCCCCGGAGATCTCGCCGACCCTTACGTCGCGCTGTGCTGGCGCGACCTCGACCCTCTGGCCGAGGCCGGCTTTGCCCGTTGGGCGCAAACCCTGTGGACATCGCTGCTCGACCATCTGGAAGAGGTCAAACGTTAGGGTTTCAGGTGCCCTTGTTCTGGCTGAAAGACATGGCCGTGGACTGCCTCTTCATCAGCTCGGCAGCCAACTTGACTCTCTGATCCTCGCGGTAAGACCGTCGCTGGCGCTTGATCACGACGGCCGCCAGCAAGAGGCAGAGGGCCAGCGCCCATTTGATCGAACCGAGCGGGGAGACCGTCAGCATCACAGCCAAGATCAGATAGAGGAAAGGGAGCCGTTCATAGACAGGCTTCGGCAGGTGGATATCAAGCATGGGATTCCCTCCGATATCGGGCCGCCCAATCGGGCTGGCCGCTATTGAAAAAACATGGAAAGAACGCGCCCTATCATCGACAGGTGCTCGATCTTTCAAAGAATTCACCTACTGTCGCGATCCAGCACTCTGGATCAGCGACAGCTTAAAGACTATACCTCAGCCAACTCGAGACGTGAAGAGCACCGGCCCCAGATCCCAGGCGGGCTCTCCCAAAAAACAGACGGTCCCCCCTACTCTTCTCCCATGTGTGGGTAGCGATACTCGGTCGGTGGCACGAAGTTCTCTTTGATCGACCGTTGGGACGTCCAGCGCAGGAGATTGAAAATCGAACCTGCCTTGTCGTTGGTGCCCGAAGCGCGGGCGCCCCCGAAAGGCTGCTGGCCAACGACGGCGCCGGTCGGCTTGTCGTTGATGTAGAAGTTGCCGGCGGCGTGCCGTAAAGCCTTGGACATCTCGACGATCGCTCCCCGATCGTCGGCAAAGATGGCGCCGGTCAAAGCGTAGGGGCTGGTGGTGTCGCACAGCTCGAGGGCCGCGTCGAGCTCGGCATCGTCATAGACGAAGATCGTCAGAATCGGGCCGAAGAGCTCTTCGCGCATGGTCTCGTACCGCGGATCCGTGGCGACGATCACCGTCGGCTCGATGAAGTAACCGGTCGAGTCGTCGTAGCCGCCACCGCAGAGAATGTCGGCGTCGGTCGAGGCTGCCGCCCGATCGATGGCGGTCTTATGATCCTTGAATGCCCAGGGATCGATCACCGCTGCCATGAAGTTGCGAAAATCGACCGGGGTGCCCATGGTGATCGATTCGATCTGCTCTTTCAGGTCCTTCGAGACCTTCGGCCACAGCGATTTCGGCACGTAAGCGCGAGACGCTGCTGAGCATTTCTGGCCTTGATATTCGAAGCTGCCGCGCACCAGGGCGGTGACCAAGGCGTCGGCATCCGCCGACGGATGGGCGAAGACGAAGTCTTTGCCACCGGTCTCACCGACGATGCGTGGATAGGTACGATAAGACGCGATGTTGCCTGCGATCGTCTGCCACATGCGCTGGAAGGTGCCGGTCGAACCGGTGAAATGTAGGCCAGCGAAATGCTCGTTGGCGAGCACCGGGTCACCGACCGCGGCCCCCTTGCCGGGCACGAAGTTGATCACGCCGTCCGGCAGGCCGGCGGCCTGCAGCAGCTTCATCAGATAGTAGCTGGACACCACCGCGGTCGACGCCGGCTTCCACAGTGCGACACTGCCCATGATCGCCGGCGACGTCGGTAGATTGCCCGAGATCGAGGTGAAGTTGAACGGCGCCACCGCGAAGACGAAGCCCTCGAGCGCGCGATACTCCAACCGATCCCAAATGCCGCGCACCGATCCTGGCTGCTCGGTGTAGATCTGCCGCATGTAATGGCTGTTGAAGCGCCAGAAGTCGATCAGCTCACAGGCCGAGTCGATCTCCGCCTGGTAAACGGTTTTCGACTGGTTGAGCATGGTCGAGGCGTTCACCGTGTCTCGCCACGGGCCGGCGAGCAGATCCGCTGCGCGCAGGAAGACCGCGGCGCGATCTTGCCAGGCCATTTCCGACCACGAATTCCAGGCCTCTTGGGAAGCCGCGATCGCCTGCTCGACCTCCGCCGAGCCGGCCTGATGAAAGTCGGCCAGAACATGACCATGGTCGTGCGGGCAGACCGCTTGGGCGGTGTTGCCGGTGCGCACCTCCTGCCCGCCGATGATCAGCGGAATCTCGATCCGCTCACTCTGCATGTCGGCCAGCCGAGCCTTGATGCTTGCCTTTTCCGGCGAGCCCGGCGCGTAGTCACGAACCGGTTCGTTGACCGGGGTCGGGACCTGAAAAATAGCGTTGGACATCGATGGAGCTCCTTAACAGCTTGAAAGAAAACCGTTTTTAAATCCTGAAAGAAGACGAAACTTCGATCCCTGCCGGTAAGTCCGCTAAAGCTTGAACGCGGCGAGGGCAAACAGTACAAAACCGACGATCATCGACAGGCCGCCGAGCGGCGTGATCGCCCCCAACCAGCGCGGCCCACCGAGCGCGATCGTCGCGACCGTGCCGGAAAACACCAGACTGCCGGCGAGCACAAAAGCGCCCGCCGGATCGAAACCTCGACCGCCGGAGGCCAACCCGGTCAAGCCGATCAACACCAGCCCGAGGGCGGCGTACATGAAGTAGCGCGCCGCGGTCTCCCACAGCGCCAGTGACTCAGCATCGAGTCGAGCTTTGAGTCCGTGAGCGCCAAAAGCACCGGCGAGAACCGCCAGGGCACAGCAAAGCGCACCCACGGCAATCCACGTCTTGGCCATCGATTTCAGACGTCCCCGAGCCGACGCACCGAAGTGACTCGGGCCCGTTCCACGACCAGATGATCGTGCTTTTTCCAGGTGCCGAACTGCGCCGCCTGCTGGACGTAATCGTCCTTCGATTTTCCACCTTCGCCGTCGCGATGCACGTCGACGTCGAGCAGAATGATCTTCTCGTCGTCCATGTCGTCGCAACGACCGATGAAGACCTCGGAACCGTCGGTGTCGACCACCACGGTGATGCCGTGGAGCTCGTGCTTGTTTTGATGAAACGTACCCATAGCCGCGGAGCGCCTAAGCGCAGTGCTGGTCGAAAGCCGTGGTCAGGTCTTGAGCCACCGCCTCGAGATCTCGACCTTCGATGCGATGACGAGGCACGAAGTGGACCAGCTCGCCGTCCTTGAACAGGGCCATCGACGGGCTAGATGGCGGGATCTGTGGAAACGCACCGCGCGCCTGAGCGGTGGCTTCAGCATCTTGGCCGGCGAAGACGGTTCCCAGACGATCTGGCTTGGTGGCGGCCTTCTCGAGCGCCAGGCGAACTCCTGGGCGGGCCATGCCGGCGGCGCAGCCGCACACCGAGTTGATCACCAAGAAGGAAGTACCTTCCTTCTCACCCATGAAACGATCGACGTCGGCCGCATTCAGTAACTCTTCGAAGCCGGCCGAGACCAGCTCTTCACGCATCGGTTTAACGAGCAATGGGCTATACATTGGAAACCTCCTGATTCGCTCTGTGGATTAGCCGAAGAGGATCGGCCAGTCCCTATTCTAGCGACGCTTCCCCTCAGACGGCAAAGCCCGCATCGGCGGCTAGCGATCAAGCCACTCTGATCCCGGCGCCCAGCCCCGCGACTACCCGCCTTTAGTAGGCCAAGGAAAGCTCCTCATAAGCGACCTTGGGCCAGCCGAGCCGCAGGCGCAGCCCCTGCACTTCGGGCCGCGCCAAGCAGCAGATCTGCTCATCGAACAGCGGAATCAACAGTGCCTCACGCTCGAAAATCTGCTCGATTTCCCGATAGGTGGCATGACGCAGGGCCGGATCGGTCTCGCCGCGCCCTTTCTCGATCAATCGGTCGACCTCACGGCTGCCGAGCAGCTGGCCGAGCAAACCATCGCGAGAATGAAAAATGTTGACAAACGCGTCGGAGTCCGGGTAGGCCGCGATGCGCCGAGCCGCCGCCAGGTCAACGTCGCCCTGCTTGATCCGTTCCAGCGCCTCCGGCATCGGCAAGTCGAGCACCTCGACGTCGACGCCGGCGGCGGTCATCGAGTCACGTAGCCGTTGCCAAACGTGGACGTACTGACCGGTATAACCGGAATGAACCGACACGGAGATCTTGAGTCGACTCAGTCCGCCGGAGGTCGAAGATTCGGAGAGCCGCCGTCGAGATCGGCCTTCGTGCCCGGGCAGGCCGGGGGAGATCAAACCGTGAGCGGCAAGCCCGAGCGGCCCGAGGGACGCCTGCACCACCGTTTCGACGTCGAGGGCCCGCACCAGGGCCTGTCGCGTCCGGAGCTCGGCCAAGGGGCCGCGCCGGGAGTTCGGCACCAGGAAGTAGGTCGAGAATCCCGGAGACTCCCGAAAACCCTGCAGAAACTCCGGCTCCCGACGCAGGTTCTCGACGTCTCCGGGTCGCAAGCCGGAAGCGATCGATAGCTCGCCAGCACGAAAGGCCACGCTGACCCGCGCCGCCGCGACCCCGAGCTCGAAGTTCAGGCGACGGCAACGAGGCAGGCCCGGACGCCAGTAGTCCGGGTTGGCCTCGAGCTCGACCCGCTCCTGAGGCAGAATGCCGACGACTCGAAACGGCCCGGTGCCGACCAAGCCTTCCCGCCAGTTGCCGGTGAAGTCTCTGGCGCCTTCCGAAACGATGCCGATCATCGGATTCGCCAGCATCGCAGGAAAGAAAGCCACCGGTTTCTCGAGCTCGATTGTTATTTCCCGCGACGAGAGGATCCTGACGCCGGCCAGTCGATCGGTCTGGTGATCCGCCAGCTCCCGGGCTCCACGGATCGGCATCAGAGCGGTTTCAACCCCGGCATAAGGGCTGCGCAAGAGTCGCTCGAAGGAATAGCGGACGTCGTGCGCGGTCAGCCGCCGACCGTCGTGAAAACGGACGCCGTCCCGCAGCTCGACCTGCACTCGTCGACCGTCAGCGCTGACCTGAAGTCGAGACGCCAAACAGGGCTCGATGCGTGCCCCGTCCCCCACCCGGGTCAGGGTCTCGAAGACGTTGGGCACGACTTCCGCCGGTTCGACGAAGAGCGCCAGCGCCGGATCCAGGTCGTCAAACGTCGCCGGCAGCGGCACCCGTAACTCCGAAGCGATCGCATCCCGGCCAGACATCCGCAACGGCGGGGGTGAGGTCACCGGCTCGCCCGCTCTGCTTTCGCCCGCGACCGGCCCGGGCGAAAGCGGCACCGAGCCCGCCGCCATTTCCGCCTCCGCGCTTGCCCCCGGCGCGGCGGTGAGGGCTTCTACTTCCTCGAGATAAGTCCTAGCCTTGGCGTGTTCACCGCGTAGATTGGCGACCGTCGCGGCGAGGGTCAAGAGCCCGCAGAGCTGGCGGCCGGCCCCGCCGGTACGGGCCAGCTCAATCCCTTGCCCCAGCCAATGACGGGTCTCGTCGACCCGGCGGATTTGCCAGGTGGTTTCGGCCGCCATCAAGCAAGCTGCTGCCGCGGGTCCGTGCTGCCCTCGAGCCAAGTACGCCTTGACCGCTCGGCTCGCCTCGCGCAGCGCTCCGACAATGTTGCCAACCGTGCGCAAGGCCGAAGCCAAGAGCAAACGCAGCTCACCCTCAACCTCTCCGGAGTCGTCGAGATCCTCGTCCTCGACGAAACCGAGCGCGGTGCGGGCGGCACGAATGGTGTCGGTCGGGCTGATGGCGCCGGCCGACATGCGGGCGAGCATCAGCGCGTACGCGACGGTCTTGACCGCCTCGTCACCTTCCGAGAAGTGGTAAACCAGCTGGGGATAGACACGTTCCAGACGACCGGAATGACGTTCCTCAAGCCGCGCCGCATAGCGCCGGTGCAGATGGCGACGACGGCGCCGGGTCAGCAGACCATGAAGCACCTCGCGCACGACGCCGCTGGCAAAGCTGACCGCGTCGCCCCCCGACCGTCGGCGATCCTCCTCGAGCAGCCCTTCTCGGATCAGCTGATCGACCGCCTCGTCAACGCCTCCGCCGTCCTCGGCCAGGCGTTTTAGATCCTCGACGGCAAAACTTCGGCCGAGCACCGAAGCGGTGCGCAGCGTCGCCAAAAGCTCATCCGGCAGTCGTTCTAAACGGGCCTCAACCGCTTGCTGAATGGTTTCCGGCAAAGCCGCCGCCACTTGGGCCTGGCTCGAGAGCACCCATTGACCACCGTCGTCGCGTTCGAGGTCGCCGGCATCGAACAGCGCATGGACTAACTCACGGGCAAAAAAAGGATTGCCCTCGGTGGCCTCATAGAGCCGTTCGGCCAGCTCTTTGTCGACTCGCAAGGCCGCGCCGCTGGCACTCTCCAGCAAGCTGAGCACCAGATCACGATGCTCCGCCGGCGTCAACGCCTCGAGCTGCAGAGACGCGAAGCAAGGATCGCCGGCAAAATCGCGCAATAGCCGCAGCACCCCCTGGCGCTTGCGGACCTCCGAACGCCGGAAGCTACCAACGATCAGAGTTGGCGTCGTTCCCAAACGCCGGAGGAGGTATTCGAGCGCCGGAATCGACGTCTCTCCCAGGTGCAGATTTTCGAGCACGAGCACCACCGGCTGGTCGGCGGCCAGGCGGATCAACGTCCGGGCGAGTAGCTCGAAGACCAGAGTCTGGTCGTCATGGCCGGGCCCCGCCGCTGCGATCCCATGACGGCGGCCACCGGCCGCCGCGCGTAGCTCGGCTATTTCACCCAAGACCGGAAAGGTCTTGAGAAGCTCGGGGGCAAGATCCTCCATTTTCGGAGCCTCGGAGCTCGAGGTCTCGGCCGAAGTGCGAAAGAAATCCTGAATCAACTCGCAAAAACCGTGGTGCGGAAAGGTCCCTTCCTGGCCGGGAAATCGCCCGCGGACCACCCGCACGCCGCGGCCCCGTGCGCGCTGCTCCAGCTCGAGCAGCAAGCGGGTCTTGCCGATCCCCGCCTCACCGCCGAGCAACGTCAGCTGACAGCGCCCGGCGAGCGCCAGGTCGAGGCGACGAATGAGCTCATCCAGCTCCGCCCCTCGGCCGATCAACTGCGGCGCTCCTGATCGGTGCGTTGGCGGCCGCTGCTGCCGAGAGCTCGAAGGCTGCTGACGGGCACCATCGGAGAGCGACTCGCGATACATCCTGAGATCAAACGCCAGCTCTGCACCGCTCGCTGGTCGATCCTCCGGCTCTTTGGCCAGACAGCGCTCCAGAATCGTCGCCAACCGCGCGTCGACCTCCAGGGGCGGAGGTTCTTCGTGCACGATGTGAAAGAGGACCGTCCCCTGGGAACCGACAAACGGCGGCTGGCCTGCCAGACACTCGTAAAGGATGATGCCGAGGGAATAGAGATCACTGCGCCCATCGACGTCGAGCGAGAGAATATGCTCCGGGCTCAGATACGCCAGAGTTCCTGGCAGCTGGCCGGTCTTGGTGATCCGGCTGCCTGCGTCCTTGAGCGCCAAGCCAAAATCCATGATCCGGGCTCGGATGCTGGCACCTTGCCGCGTCACCATGATGTTCTCGGGCTTGACGTCCCGGTGAATCACACCGTGAGTCGAGCTGTAGTCCAGCGCCTCGGCGATCTGAGCGATGATTTCGAGCATCTCCCCCTGGCTCAGGGAGCCGTCGCCGATCAGGTCAAAGAGAGTGGTCCCGCCGACCACCGGCATGACGAAGTAGAGAAAATCCTGGTGGCGGCCAAAGTCGAAGATCGGCACGATCGCCGGATGGTCGAGCCCTGCGACCACCCGAGCTTCGCGCTGGAAGCGCTGCTCGTTGATCTCCGGGGCCTCGCCGAGGGATACCATTTTGACCGCGACGTCCCGACTCAGGACCGGGTCCCGGGCGAGGTAAACCACCCCCATACCACCCCGACCGAGCTCGCCGGTGATCTCGAAGCGATCCGCTAGCCGGGTTCCGATCATCTGCCCTTCCCGATCTCATGCCTGCCTGTGCCCTATCGTTTGACGGGCCTCGGAGCAGCAAGCCGAGCCGTACGAACCCCAAGATTTTCGCGAAAACCCTGACCCATCGCAAGCCAAGACCTGAGCTTCAGCAGTTTTTCTCGACCTGAAGTAGAATCATACTTTCATCATGAACTCAGAGTCTGCCAGCGAACAGCGTTTCCGGCGTCTGGTCGAGATCGCCCCCGACACCGTGCTCTTGCACGCCGAGGGGCTGCTGATCTTCGTCAATCCGGCCGGCATTCGCCTGCTCGGCGCGGATTCCGCGGCCCAGTTGGTCGGCCGCCCGATTACCGACTTCATCGAGTCCGGCGGGCCACCCGCCGCTGAACTGGGCAAAATGCCACCCGGGACCAGTGCCGAGGTGGTCGAATCGCAGCTGCGAAGAGTCGACGGTGGGCAGGTCGAGATCGAAGTCGTCGGCCTGCCGTCGACCTTCGAAGGAAGGCCGGCAACCCAGCTGGTGATCCGTGACATCACCCGCCGCAAACGGGCCGAGGACGCGCTCCGCGAGTCTGAGGAGAGGTATCGCAGCCTGTTCGAGGACGTGCCGGTCGGGGTCTACCGGATCTCTCTACACGGCGAATTGCTGCACTGCAATCGGGCGGTGGTCGATTTGTTGGGCTATCCGAGCCGCCAGCGCCTGCTGGGCATCGACACCGGCGAGCTCTACGAAGAGCACGAGGATCGCGAAGCCTGGAAGACCATCATGCAGTTCGAGGGCCGGGTCGAGAGCTTCGAGACTCGCATCCGCCGCTTTGATCGCAGCAAGGTCTGGGTCAGATCCCACACCACGACCATCCGCGAAGGCGGCAAAGTCGTCGGATATCGAGGCACGGTCGAAGACATCACCGATCGCAAGCGCGCCGAGGACGCCCTGCGCGGCTCGGAGGAGCGTTTTCGCTCCCTGGTGCAAAACGCCTCGGACATGATCAGTATCCTCGACGCCGAGGCCAACACCGTCTATCTCAGTCCGTCGAGTCAGAGGATTCTCGGCTGCATCCCATCGGAGCGCGTCGGCAGCCATGGCTTCGAGTCGGTGCATCCGAAAGATCGCCCAAGGGTCCAGTCGATCTTCGAGGACCTCCTGGGCAAACCGGGCAAGAGCGTGACGGCCGAGTATCGGGTGCGACATGCCGAAGGCTCCTGGAGAGTGCTCGAATCGCTCCTGACCAATCTGCTGAACAATCCGGCGGTGGCTGGCGTGGTGGTCAACTCGCGAGACGTCACCGATCGCAAGCGCGCCGAGGACCGCCTGCTGCACGACGCCCTACACGACGCCTTGACTGGCCTGCCCAACCGCACCCTATTTATGGATCGGCTGGCACACAGCCTCGACCTGCGCTCTCGACTGGCGACCTATCGCTGCGCCGTCCTCTTCCTCGATCTGGATCGTTTCAAGATGGTCAACGACAGTCTGGGGCACGCCTCCGGGGATCAGCTGTTGATCCAGGCCAGCTCGCGGCTCAAGAGCTGCCTGCGCCCGAACGATACCCTGGCGCGCTTCGGCGGTGACGAGTTCGCCATCTTGCTCGACGACGTCAAGGACGCCTCGAACGCCGTGCGGGTCGCCAAGCGTATCCAAAGCGAGCTCGAAGTTCCGTTCGCCCTCGATAGCCGGGAGGTCTACTCCAGCGCTTCGATCGGCATCGCCTTATCCGGCGACGACAGCGGACCGGAGGACGTGCTGCGCGACGCCGACACCGCCATGTATCGGGCCAAGAGTCAGGGTCGAGCCGGTTACGCCATCTTCGACGCCGACATGCATGCTCAAGTGCGCGCCCAGCTCCAGCTCGAGACCGATCTGAGGCGGGCGTTGGCCCGCGGCCAGTTCGAAGTCTTCTATCAACCGATCGTAGAGCTCAAGAGTGGCCGAGTGGCCGGCTTTGAAGCCTTGGCGCGCTGGCATCACCCGGATCGAGGGCTGCTTTTGCCCGGTGAATTCATGCCCCTGGCCGAGGAGACCGGGCTGGTCAACTCGATCGGCCGGTCGATCATGGCGGAAGCCTGCCGTCAGGTCCGGGTGTGGAACGATCGACGGCCGCAGCAGACTCCCCTCTTCGTCTGCGTCAATTTATCCCGCCGTCAGCTTCAGCAACCTGAGCTCTTGGATCAGATCGCCCAGGTGCTCGGCGCCTCGGGCCTGCCCGGGGACCGGCTCTCGATCGAAGTCACCGAGATCGGCATCACCGACCGCCCGGATGCCGTGCTGCAAATCCTGGTCCGTTTGCGGCGCCTCGGCGTCAGAGTGTCGCTCGACAACTTCGGCACCGGCACCGCCTCGCTCTCCCTGCTCCACCGTTTTCCGTTCGACCGCGTCAAGTTCGACCGTTGGTTCGTCCACGGCATCGGTGCCAGCGACTCTTCAGACGATCTGGTGGCGGGTCTGCTCGCTCTCTGCCACGGCCAGCGGCTCGACACGGTGGCCGAAGGTGTGGAAACCGAGGCTCAGCAACAACGGCTCGCCGAGCTCGGCTGCGATTTCGCCCAGGGGTTCCTGTTCTCAGAACCGGTGGCCCGAAAGGAAGCTGAGGAGTTGCTGGCAGCGGCAACGCTTTCTTTCGAAACCGGAGAGGTGACGCCTTACATCCCCAAAGGTCCCGGCTCCTCAACGGTTCAGTAGGCGTTTCGGATCGCCATAGGCCATCTGTAGGGCGAGGCCTGCCTCGCCTTCTCGTGTAGGAGCGAGGCTTGCCTCGCCCGCTCAGCCTCAGGCGGCGAAGAATTCACGGAAGGCCTCCACCACCTGACGGACGTCACTCTCGCTGACGTCCAGGTGCGTCACCAGTCGCAGAGTCTTCGTTTCGAAGGTCCGAATGTCGCGTTGTTTCAGGAAAGTCGCCAGCTCAGCGGCTCGCGGTCCGACCCGTACGAAGATCATGTTGGTTCGGGCATCCGTCGCTCTTACCTGTAGCTCAGCCATTTCAGCCAAGCCATCTGCCAGGATCGCCGCATGGGCATGATCCTCCGCCAATCGATCGACATGGTGCTCGAGGGCATGGAGGCCAGCCGCCGCTAGGATGCCCGCCTGACGCATGCCGCCACCGAGCATCTTGCGCCAGCGGCGTGCCTGATCGATCAGCTCGCCGCTGGCACAGAGTACCGAGCCGACCGGCGCCCCGAGCCCTTTCGAAAGGCAGACGGAGACCGAGTCGAAGGGTCGCGCGATGGCTTCAGCCGAGACGCCGAGACGCACCGCCGCGTTGAAGATCCGTGCGCCGTCCAGATGCAGAGCCAAGCCATGCTCTCGGGCTAGATCCGCAGCCTCTTGCAAGTAGTCCATCGGCAGCGGTTGGCCGTCCTGGGTGTTTTCCAGACACAGCAGACGGGTCTTGGCAAAGTGGGGGTCATCCGGCTTGATCGCCCGGGCGACGCGTTCGAGATTCAGGCGACCGCCGGGCTCGAAGTCGAGCGGCTGAGGTTGGATGCTGCCCAGCACCGCCGCGCCACCGGCCTCATATTTGTAGGTATGGGCGGTCTGGCCAACGATGTACTCCTCCCCCCGCTGGCAATGGCTGAGCAGCGCCAAGAGGTTGCTCTGGGTGCCGCTAGGAACGAAGATCGCCGCTTCTTTACCCAGTCTTTCCGCGGCCACCGCTTCCAGGCGGTTGACCGTCGGATCCTCCCCCATCACGTCGTCCCCGACCTCCGCGCCCACCATGGCGTCACGCATCGCCGGTGTTGGCCGAGTCACTGTATCGCTCCTCAGATCGATCATATCTTCCCTATCGATGGCGAAATTAGAGTCTTCGCTGGCAGCGAGCGCAGAATAGTACAAAGAAAAGGGCCGGGCAAAACGCCCGGCCCTGAAACACGCCGTAGCCGATGAGATCGGCCGCGGCGGAAGCAGACTCGTGGTCTACTCCTCGATGTGCAGGGATCCAACGTCTTCGCTCGCGTTGATGCCGAGCGCGGTCAGATCCTGGCGCAGCGAGTGCGCGCCCGAGGTCGACGAGCCGAAGGAGCCCGAGAACTCGACAATGTCCTCGTCGGCACCGGTCAGACCCGGCACCGAGAAGTTGCCGGTGGTCGACAGCAAGAGGGTGCCGGCGTCGGTCAAGGCTGCCGCGTCGGTATCCTCAGCGCCGTTGCCACCCTGGCCGACGTCCGAGCCGTCGAAGAACTGGCTGAACGAGCCCGACGTATTCGAGCCGAGGCTGCCGGTGAAGAGGAAAAGATCCTCATCCGCACCCGAGGCACCGGTGCCCGAGAAGCCGCCCTGAGTCGAGACCAGCAGATTGCCAGCCGCGTCCAGAGTTAGACCATCGACGTCCTCACCATTGCTGGTTAGGCCGACGTCCGAGCCGTCGAAGTACAGGCTGAAGGTGCCTGATGTGGTCGAGCCCAACGAAGTCGGGGTGAACTGCACGATGTCGCTATCGTCGGTCGAGAGACCGCCGACAGTGCCCGCCTGACGGAAGGAAAGCAACAGGTCGCCACCCGGCAGGATCGCCAGGCCGTCGATCTCGAATGAATTCAGACCGACGTCCGAGCCATCGAAGACCAACGCCCAGAGGCCGGTGATCTCGTCGAAAGAGACGACGTCTTCGTCAGCGACGGTTCCGACGCCCGGAACCGCGGTGTTCGAGCGGAACGACATGTAGAGCGTCGGATTGCCGCCGCCACCCTCGCAGACGTCATTGGTCTCGTTGCAGGTCTCGCCCGCGGCACAGGGGTCGGTCCCGGACTGACAGTCGTTGACCGGATCACAGGTCTCGGTACCGTTGCAGAAGGCGCCGTCGTCGCACAGCGAGTCGGTGGCGACGTTGTCGCACGAGTCAGTGCCTTCGTTGCAGGAGTCTACCGTGCAGCTGACGCCGTCGTCACAGCTCGGCGCGGTGCCGGAGTCGCAACTGTCGGTGGTCTCGTTGCAGGTCTCCGTTCCGTTGCAGAACTGACCGTCGTCGCATGTGGGCGCGGTGCCCGCATCACAACTGTCGGTGGCCTCGTTACAGGTCTCCGTGCCGTTGCAGAACTGGCCATCGTCGCACACCGGCGGCGGCCCCGCTTCACAAGCACCGGTTCCGAGGTTGCAGGTCTCGGCCCCGTTGCAGAAGCTGCCGTCGTCGCACTCGGCGTCCGAGGTGCAGCCGATCGGCTCGCAGATGTCGGTGCCTTCGTTGCAGGTCTCGGATCCCGGATCGCACGGCGCGGTGCCCGCGTCGCAGCTATCGGTGCCTTCGTTGCAGGTCTCGGTACCGTTGCAGAAAGCGCCATCGTCGCACACCGGAGCGGTGCCCGGATCGCAACTGTCGGTGCCTTCGTTACAGGTTTCGGTGCCGTTGCAGAACTGACCGTCGTCACAAGCCGGAGCCGTGCCCGGGTCGCAGCTGTCGGTCGATTCGTTGCAGGTCTCGGTGCCGTTGCAGAAGGCGCCGTCGTCGCACGTCGGAGCGGTGCCCGCGTTGCAGGTGCCGGTGCCGACGTCGCAGGTTTCGGCGCCGTTGCAGAACAGGCCGTCGTCACAGTCCGCGTCGACGGTACAGCCGACCGGCTCGCAGCTAGAGGTGCCGGTCACCACCACGTCGTCGATCAACCAACCGGCAAAGTTGTTGCCCACGCCGTCGCCGGTGTTGAAGCGGAATACCAACTGGATCGGCTGTCCAGCGAAGGCCGAAAGACTGATCGGTCCGCTCGAGACCCACGCCGCGGTCGACGCGGTCGACGAGTCGAGGGCGAAGACGGTGGTCGCGCCGGAAGCCGTGACGACGTCGACCTCGGTCTGATCAAACGCGCCTGCGAAGCTCTCCACCACCCGATAGTAAGCAAACTCGAGGGTCGAGGCGGCGTCGAGGCCGGAAATCGTCGGTGAGGTCAAGGTGCCTGAGTTGGCGGCCCCGGTGTCGTAGTTACAGCTCGCGTCCTGGCCATAGTAGAAAGCCGTGACCGGTGAGTTGAAACCGTTCTCCGGAGTGGCGCAATTGGAATTGGCCACCGCGTGCCAGAGGCCAGTGGCGGTCCAATCGCTGTTGTCGCCTTCGAAGTCGTCAGCCAATCCCGGCGGCACCGAGCCGTCGTCGACGAAGACGGTCGCCGAGTCCTGCAGGCTGCCGCAAGCGGCGGTGGTCGCGGTCACGGTGTAGACGGTGTCGACAGCTGGCGAAACGGTGATCTGCGCCGTGGTCTCGCCTCCCGGGGCCCAACTGTAAGTGTTGTCGGGCTGGGCCGGAGTGCCGACGGTGGTCGAGTCGCCCAGACAGATCGTCTGGTCGGGACCCGCGTCGGCGATCGGCGACGGCTGGCACTGACATTCGAGGGGGGTGTCGAAGCCGTTGGTCGGGCTGGTCGAGTTCGAGCCGCCGGAGACCGCGTCGGTACCGAGACCGAAGGCCGCGAAGGTGTCCCACAACAGGCAAACGTCCTCGCCGCCGAAGTTGTCGGTCGCCGCCTGGATGATGCCGTCACGGTTGTCGACGAAAGTTGGCGAGCACGCGGTGTTCTTGAGACCCTCGTTGATATAGAACATCGCCCGCTTGTTGCCGGCCTCGTTGGGGTCACTCAAGTCAAAATTGTGCAGATCGACCTCGAAGCCATGCTGGTCGGTCAGCGCCCAGAAGACGTCCCAGGCGACCTGCGCAAAACGCGAGCCGACGCCGTGAGGCACTGACGAACCCTGAATCGACTCATAGGTCCAGTTGTTGACCGCCGGATCGGTTGAGTACGGCAGGTCGCGGATGCCAGGGCCGTTGGGTGCCTGACCGAAGAGGTAGGTGCCGATGCCGCGCGAGTCCGTGCCGGCGTCGCCGATCTCGGCGGTGTAAGCCAGGCCCCACCAATCACTCCAGCCCTCACCCGCCTGCTGGGTGTTGTTCAAGCAGCTGACGTTCGACGGACCGCCAACCAGACGGTTGGAGATACCGTGACCGTACTCATGCACGATGACCGCATTGTCCAGATCGCCGTCGCGCGCCGGCGTGGCGTTGGTGCAGGTGAACATCTGCATGCGCGGATTGCTGCCGTCGGCGGGGGTGCCGAAGTTGGCGTTGCAATTGCCCGAGCCGTCCTGGGCGTCGGCGTTGACCGAGTCGCCGCCGACGCCGCCGAGGCCGAAGTTGTCTTCCTGGAAGTTGCCGGAGGCTTCGTCGAACCCGTACTGGTACTGAATGTCGTGAATGACGTTGTTCCAGTAGAAGAGGTTGGCGGTGGCTGCCGGCACGTAAGTCGAGGGTGCCTGGCTCAGGTCGATCGGAAAATCGCAGGTAGTGCCGGAGCACTGCGGGTTGGAGTCGCAGACATTGTTGGCCGGGCTGGTGTCCGGGCACGCCGTGACATTGTTGCCCGACATGGTGCCGCCGGTGAACCAGCCGTTCTGGGAGACCGGATCCTCAGGATCGACCACCAAGGCCCGGCTCTGGGTTCCGTGGAGCGGACTCTCATCCGGCTCCTTGTAGACCCGGTAGGTGCCAGCGACGATCCAGTCGAAGCGCGTCCACACGGCGCCGGATTCGGCGTCGACCGTGAAGTCGTACCAGTGCTGGGTGTCGAGGGTCTGAATCTGGAAGTTCCACACCAGCCGGACGTCGCCGACGCGCACCGGCAGCCACATCAGCTCAGCGTGAATGTCCTCGAGCGAGATCCCGCGGCCCGAGAGATGGGTGTTCTGACGCACGCCGCTCGGGCTGGCGAAGGCTTCCGGCATCGCCGCCAGTTCGAAGCCTAGATGCAGGGCTGCCGCGGCTACCGCCTCGGAGGCGTCGATCGCCGGCACCGCGCCGCGCAGCGAGCTGGCCAGATTGGAGACAAAGGCATTGTTAATACCCATTACCCGGCCGTCACGGTTGACGTTGACCTGCAACTGGCCGTTGTAGACCGGCAGCCCGTCGTGGATCTGTCGGAGGTAGATGCGGGTGGCGCCAGAAAGCTGAGAGTGAACTTCGTCGCGCACTTCATAACCCGCGACGTCAGCGCGGCTCAGGCCGAGAGCCTGATAGTTCGCTCCGATGAAGCCGAGGGCCACGTCCAGCGGCTTGACGCCGGGCGCCGGGGCCGACAGGTAGCCGGTGGGATGGTTCAGGGTGCGGACCGTACCGAAATTGTCGTCATAGGTTACAGCGAGCTGCGGCACCTGGCTACGGAGTCCGTCCACGGCTAGTCCTAGGTCGGCGGTCTCGGCCTTGGACCAGGTCAGATTGTGCAGGATCCGGGCGTCGTAGTTACGCTGCTGATGCTCATCCCCGCCGCCGGGAGCCACCGCCCAAGTGACGCCTGCCAACAGCAGACTGGCGGCGGCCAAGAGCAGCAGCCCCAAGGGCCGGCGGCTGACCATCGTAAATGGAAGTCGAACTCTGTGCGGTGCTCTCTGCATAGGTTCCTCCTGCGGATCCGGAAGTGTTCGGAAGTGCCGGCCTCGTGCGACCCGACGAACCACGGCTGAGCACCGGCTGCCGTTCACCTCCGATCGACGGAGTCATCCGATAGGAGCGTCAAGCTGCCTTGAACGACCGAACGCTCGACGGACGCGTCGCGGCTCGGCTCAAGAACGACCGGCACAGGCTTTCCGGGGAGTCGGGAAACCCATCTGGCACTGATGAACCTTCATCGTACGGGATCGACCTCATCAAGGCAAGCAACGGACCAGCGGAAAGGCTCAGGCCAGGTGTCCTTTCGGTGGTGCTGAAGGCTCCTCAACAACCGACGTGGGCAAGACTCACTTCCGCTCGAGCATCACTTCGTCGACGTAGCACCAGCCCCACGTTTCCCCCGGCTCCAGCGAACGGACGATCGGATGACCGGTCGCATGATGATGAGCGGTCGCATGCTTGTTCTTGGACGTGTCACAGCAACCGACGTGACCACAGGTCATGCACACGCGCAGATGGACCCACTCTTCCCCGCTCGCCAAGCACTCCTCACAGCCAGCGGTCCGGGGCAAGACCTTGCGCACCTCACCTAGGTGGGTACAACCCGAGGACTCCGGCAGCGCCAGCTCGACATGGCATTCGGTATCGATCGACGGACCTGAGCGAGCCGTTGAGCTGGTCTTCCCCGTCACCTCGGCGAGATTGAGGGCTCCGGTCCGTGCGAGCTGTCGGACTTCCGCGGCGTGGGCCGCCACCTCCTCGGAATCGACGCCGTAGAGAGCCAAGACCTCACCACAGACCTGAAGCGTGCTCTCCAGCTCCTCGGTGATCACCTCATCAGCCCCGGCTTCGAGCAGCGCCGAAACGTCAGCAGTCGAGCGCGTGCGAATGGTGATGTGGAGGTCCTGATTGAGACTGCGGGCGATGTGGGCGATGCTCTGAGCCTGGGCCGGCTCATCGTCAGCAATGATCAGAGCGCGGGCGCGCGGAATGCCGGCCATGCGTAGGGTCTCACTCTTGGTCGAGTCGCCGCGCAGGGCCGGCACCCCCAGGGCTTCGACCTCGTTGGCACCGGTCGGGCTGAGGGTGGTGACGATCAATGGAATGCCACGCTCGGCAAAGACCGGCACCAGTCGACGGGCTCCTTGGGCGTAGCCAGAAATCACGACGTGACCGTCGAGTTGCGGAATCTCGTGCTCCTCGGGCATCTCCATGCCGGCAGCCTCCGCCGCTTCACGTCGAGCCTCCAAACGATCGGCGAGGTAAGCGCCAAGCCGGGTCAGCGATGGCGTCAGGACCATCAGCACCACCGTCGCGGCGATGAACGTCTGGGACCCGACCTCCGCCATGCCGGCAGGTCGCAGCCCCATCTCGCGGCCCGCACGTTCGAGCACGAAAGAGAACTCCCCCACCTGGGCCAGGGTCAGGGCCGAGCTGATCGCCACCGGCAGCCGATAACCGAGGGCCAACGCCGCGATCCCCGTCGTCAACACCTTGAGCAGCAGGATGACGACGATCGCACCGAGCACCAAGGGTAGATTCGAAAAGAAGAAGCTGAGGTCGAGCAGCATACCGACCGAGACAAAGAAGATGGCGCTGAACAAGATCTGCAGCGGCATGACCTCGGCAAAGGCATGGTGGCTGAAGCGACTCTCCGAGACCACCAGACCGGCGAGAAAAGCACCGAGCGAGACACTGATGCCCGCCAGGCTCACCAAATAGGCAGTGCTCAAGCAGATCGCGAAGACGCTCAGCAGGAAGATTTCCGGTGAGCAGGTCAAGGCGACCCGTTCGAGAATCGGTGGCATGAGTCGGCGGGCGACCGCCAGCACCAGGGCGATGATCAGCCCTGCCTTGCCGAGTGCCCAGGCGACGTCCATCGACGAGCCGCCTTGGCCGGCGAGTGCTGGCACCAGGAGCACCATGGCGATGATCGCCAGATCCTGAAAGATCAGCAGACCGAGCCCGACCCGACCATGACTGGCACCGGTCTCGCCGCGATCTCCGAGTAGCTTGAGCACGATCGCAGTCGACGACAGGGCGACCAGAAAACCGGTGAAGACCCCAACCCGCCAGTCCACACCGAAAGCTGAGAGCAACGCTACCACCCCGAGCGTGACCAGCCCGACCTGCAGGCCGCCGCCGACAAAGATCAGCTTCTTGATCTTCGCCAGTTTGTCGAGGCTGAATTCGATGCCGATGGTGTACAGCAGCAGGATGACGCCGAGCTCAGCGGCCTGATCGATGAGATTCTGGTTGCGCACCAGCCCCAGGGCGTTGGGGCCGATGACCACACCGGTGGCGAGAAAACCGACGATCGGCACCAAGCCCAGCCGGGAGCAGAAGTACGCGATCACCGCGCCAGCGAGGATGCAGATCGCGGCCTCGGCTAGAAACGGCGGCGCTGCAGCGGCGACGAAAGCAAAAAGTTCAAACATGTCTTGAATCCTAGTGGTTGCCGATCCAGAGGCTAACGTGTGTCGTGCTTTCACTCAAGATCCGCCCTCTGTCTCACCCAAACCGCGATTCAAAAAACTAAATCGAAAGTCCCGTGATGAGCGGCACAGAGGTTGGCACGAAAGGCTCCTCAATCGTTATCACCGGTTGCTCACGTGTTGTGAGCGGGTCGAGAATGGAAAATTCAGCGGAGTGAATCGCAAGCGTTTGTATTTTTCTAAGTAACAATTCCAAATTGCTGTAAACAAAGATCTTACCCACCGAAATTCAGACCGAAAAAGTATTGGCACCCGTCTTGCTATAAAGCATTCTCGGGAGATCGGTTCGGCTCTTCGGCCTCAAGAGATAAGGCGGCGAGCGAACGACAGAAGCATGCCGAGGCAAGAGCCCACGGCATGACGGAAGAGGTGCGCCCGGACGTCGGAGCGCATCTCAAAGGAAAAGGCTCGCGTTGTCGGCACCTTGCCGACGACCGACGACTACAGAGGAGGCATATGATGCAACGTCGATTCGTCCTCGGACTAGCTTTGCTCTTGCTGGTCATCCCGCAAACACTTCTCGCCCAAGCGACCACCGCTAGCCTCGAAGGTACGGTCACCGATCCGGAAGGCAAGCCGATCCAAGACGCCACGGTCGTCGCCACCAATACCCGCACCGCCTTGGCTCGCGCGACGGTCACCGACGCCTTCGGCCGTTATCTGATCCAGGGGCTGCCACCGGCTCCGTATCAGGTCACGGTCGAGGCCGTCGATTTCTTCGCCGCGCCGGTGGAGACTGTGCTGCAGATCGGACGCAGCACCCAGGTCGACGTCGAGATGAGCGTGCAGCAAGTCGAGGTGATCACCGTCACTTCCGAGCGCCCGGTCTTTGACGTCAGCAAGCCGGAGGTTTCGACGGTGATCAGCGAGCGCCAGATCGAAGAGCTGCCGCTGATCAACCGCGATTTCACCGACCTCGCCAGCCTGGCTCCCGGCGCCAAGCCGAAGCAGACCGGTCAAGTCGACCCGACCAAGAACGAAGATATCTATCGACCGTTCACCATCGGTGCCGGCAACGGCCGTGAAGTCAACATTCAGATCGACGGCGGCGACACCAACGATCGTGCCGTCGGCACCTGGACTCAAGGTTATACCGCCGAGGCGATCCAGGAATTCGCGGTGATCACCGATCAATATAAAGCCGAATATGGCCGCGCCTCCCACGGCGTCGTCAACGTCATCACCAAGACCGGTGGTAACGAGCTCAGCGGCTCGGCCTTCGGCCTCTACCGCGACGACAGCTTGCGCAGCGAGAACTTCTCGGAACGCTTGAGCAACGCCGAAAAGTCGCCTTCCGAGCGCCGACAGTGGGGCGGCTCCCTGGGCGGTCGCATCGTCTCCGACAAGCTCTTCTTCTTCACCGCCTACGAGCACATCGAAGAAGAATCGCCGACCGCTTACTCCCCCAACGTCACCGGCTTCAACCGCACCTCCACGTTCGCTGGCCAGAGCTTTGCCACCGGCCTCGATCGCGATCTCTTCACCGCCAAGTTGAACTGGAACATCAACAACAGCAACACCGCGTTCCTGCGCTATGCGCTGGATGAAAACACCTTCGCCAACGATCAGGGCGGCGCGCTGACCCTCGACGTGTTCAACGGCAGCAGCACCAACGAGGGCTACTCCCTGCTCGGCAACTGGACGGCTTTGTCCGGTAACTTCTTGAACGAGCTGACCGTGCATGTCAATAACTTCGAGAACGGCATCGTCAGCAACACGCCGACTGACTCGGCGGTCACACCGGGTGCCGGCTCGCCGGACTTCGACTTCATCACCACCCAAACCTACGATCTGTTCAGCCTGGGACGTAACGGCAACACCCCTCAGGCGACGCTCCAGTCGGTCGATCAGTTTCGTGACGACTTCACCTGGCTGCTGGGAGATCACGATCTCAAAGTCGGCATCGACTACCTCGACGTGACCTTCGATGAGTCGTTGCTCGGCGCTCTGGTGCCGACCATCGCCTTCAATTTCCAGACTGGCATCACGCCGGACAACGTCGACGCTAACGGCGATGATCTGTCGATCATCAACACCGTCGCCCCGAACAACCCGGGCTTGATTCCGGCCTCGGACTACACCCAGATCGGCATCTACGCCCAGGATACCTGGCGCATCAACGACAAGCTGTCGATTTACTACGGCCTGCGCTACGACAAGGACGCTGGCGTTTTCGATTCTCTGACTGAGGGCATCAATCGGACCTTCTATGAGTCCGTCGCCTCCGGCAGCCCCGGGCGTTTCGAGAACGTCTTTCCCGAGGATACCGAGAGCTTCGCGCCACGGCTGGGTTTCGTCTACAGCCTGGGCGATTCGGACAAGAACGTGTTACGCGGCTCCTACGGTCAATTCAACGATAAGGTGATCGAAAACCTGACCATCTTCGGCACTCAGAATCTGAGCCCGGTGGTCTTCCCCAACCTGCCGACCCTCAACTGCGGCGCCGGCAACTGCGCCGCCGGTTTCGATCCCGACGGCCCGGGCGGCGTCGGCCCCCTGCCGGTGGACTTCACCTGGAACAACTGGCTGCAACAGGGCGCCCTGCGCGATTGGTACGAAACCCTGGTCTCGAGCCTCGGTCCGCTCACCACCTTGAATGGTCAGGTGATGATCATGCCGTCACCGGATTGGAAGACGCCGCAGATCCGCACCTTGTCGGTCGGCTGGGGTCACCGCCTCAACGACAACTGGTCCCTCGACACCAACGCCATCTACTCCGAAGGTAGCCGGCAGTATCGGCTCTTCGACGTCCGCAGCAACGACAACTCCGGCCTACTGCCGGGCAGCCCGGCGGCGCTCGAGATCTTCTTTGTGACCAACGGCCGGTCCGAGTATGCTGCGCTCCAGAGCCAACTCCGGGGCCGCAGCCGCAAATACGACGTGACCTTCAATCTGACGGTCTCCGAGTCCCGCGGCACCCAGGATTCCGGCGCCTCGGCCAACGAATCCGGAACTTTCGACATCTTCAGTGGTGGCAACCGTCGCTTCACCGGTGCCGACCCGGCGGATAACCCGGCCTGCAACACCGCCGGCGGTCCGATCTGCGTCACCGAGGCCGACGAATGGGGTCCGATCTCTGGCGACCAGACGATCTGGGCCAGCGTCTTCGCCTCCTACCGTCTGCCCTACGGCATCACCGTCTCCGGTGACGCCTCCTGGGGCAGCGACATCGCCTTCTGGCAGAGTGCCGGCTACGACTGGAACAACGACGGCAACCAAAACGGATCGGAGTACCTCGGGGCCTCGGGTCGAGGCAACGGTGACGATTTCTTCGCCGCCAACTTCAGAGTCGCCAAGACCTTCCAGTTCGGCGATGACTTCGAGCTCGATCTCTTCGGGGAGGTGTTCAACGTCACCAACACCACCAACTTCGGGCTCTTCGTCGACCAGACAGAGTTCAACCTCGATACCACGCCGAATCCCAACTACGAGAACCCCACGGGCAACGAGGTCGGGCAGTCCAGGACCTACAACCTGGGCGTACGTTTCCGCTTCTAGGTCGAGAATCCGCGAGGGGGCGAAGCCCCCTCGCTCTCTGCCCCTCCCCACTCTGTGGGGAGTGGGCAATTTTGTTTTTCAGCTCCCACCGCTCATTCTCGAGGTCATGACGATGGTCAAAGCAATCCGCCAGTCCAAACCCTCACTCTTCCTCTTGGCCTGTCTCAACTTCGTGGCCCTTCCCTTTCAAGCCCAGGAACCGTCGGCCACCTCATTCGAGGATCGGCTCGACGTCCACCTCGTGCAGCTCGAGCTGCTGGCCACCGATCGCCAGGGACGCCCAATCACCGATCTGAACGCCGACGACTTGATCGTCAAAGAATCCGGTCGACCGCAGGAGATTGCGCTCTTCGAGCGTCATCAGCCCCGATCTTTCGAGAGCGTCTCGGTGCCGGACGCCCGCATTCACTTTCAAGCCCCCGATGGCCAGATTCCGCGCACCACCGGCGGCGCCCGGCCTCGATGGCTGGTCTTCCTTTTCGACCTGGTGCACAACGATCTGGCGTCCCGTCGTCAAGCCGAGGCCGCGGCCCGGGAACTGATCACCTCGGATCTCGCCCCCGGTGACCGGGTCGCAATCGCTACTTTCAACGGCAGCGTGCATCTGGAACAAAATTTCACCGACCGGCGGGAAATCCTGGAAAAAGCGATCGATCGCGCTTTTGCCCGGCCAGCACCGGCTGTTGACTGGCGCCAACAGATGCGAGAGCTGATCTTCCTGGTCCGAGATTGCCAGAAGCAGATGGCCGCCCAACAAAATTTCAACACCGGGCGAGAGTGCGTCGCTTCCGTCGGCCGCAATTATGTGCAGGCGGTCCGGGCACAATCCGAGCACTACATCGAGTCCTTCGACACCCTCGGCCGCTTGCTCGCCGGCGTGCCCGAGCGCAAGATCGTTTTCCTCTTCTCCCACGGCGTCTCCTTGGACGCCGGCTGGGAAGCCACCGACGCCATCGCCGCCTTTGCCGGCAACAACACTCAGATCCAGGAATTGCGCTACGAGCTGACCCAGGAGGCGGACTACCGCCGGGACCTCGCCGACGCGATCGAGCGCGCGGTGCGCGGCGACGTCACCGTCTTTGCTCTCGACGGCTCGGCCCGCCCCACCGGCGACTTCGACGTCGACGAGCGGGTGCGTCTGCGCAACTCCGCCAGCCCCTACACCACCGCCTTCGATGCCGCCCGCCGCGGCCTGGCGGAGTTAGCGCATTCCACGGGCGGCCGATTCTACGGCAGCGGCGACTTCACCGCCGATCTGAAGCATGCTCTCGACGCGACCCAGGGCAGCTATACCATTGGTTATTACCGCGACGTCTCCAAGGTGAAGAAACCGAACGCCTTCTTCAAGCTCAAGGTCGCAAGCCGTCGCAAAGGCGTCAAAATCTCCACCCGGCCGGGGTACTACCTGACGCCAGTCAGCCGCGCCGTCAACCTGGGACGTCTGGAGCTGGCGGCCCAAGAGCCAGAGGCCGCCGGCGCCTGGATTCCGTTCTCGATCACCGCCAATCCCCTGGCGTTCGATCTCATCGAGCTGGAGCGCGAGGTCGGCATTCACTTCACCCTCCACCTCGAGCTGCGCACCCAGGACGGGGCGACGGTGGCGGACTCCTTCCATTTCCTTGGCCACAGTTTTCCAAAGGACGTCTGGGAACAAGGCAAAGTGGTCGCGCCGCGCTATGCCGGTCGTCTGCAACTGCCGCCGGGCGAGTACCGCTTCTCCGCCCGCCTGCGGGATCCACGGCGCGACGTCTACGCTGAGCTCGAGCAGACCGTCAGCGTACCGGCAGAGCGCAACGCTTCTTTGGAGTCGTCGGCTGAGGCATCGGTGGGCCTGGAGCCTTAGCGCTCCGTCGTCAAGATCGACGACTTCACGGCACGCCATCAGCGTCAAAGCGTTGGCCTTGGATGCCCGCAAGGTCCACGGGATTAGGACTACTGAAAGGCTCCTAACTTGTCCGGGTTCCGGACCGCGAAAATACGATGAACTCGGCCTTCCGAGACCTCGAGAGTGATCGCCGTCGCCGGCCTGCCGTCTTCGAGGACCAGGAGGCCAGGGAAGCCATTCAGCCATCGGAAGACGGTGCTCAAAGGGGTGTTCTTGCGGCGATAGTCGCCGAAGACAGCGACGAGGAAAGACGCCACGTCGGCTGCGCCACGCAGGACCCTCGGCAGTGCCGCCACCTTCCCGCCGCCGTCGGAGTAGAGTTCCACCCCGCTCGCCAGCAGAGAGGAGAAGTGTTGGAGGTCGCCTTCCCGCGCCGCACCGAAGAATCCTTCCAGTAGCCGCCGGTGCTCCTCGGGTGACGATCGGAAACGCGGCTTGCCTTCGCGCACCTGCTTGCGGGCCCGGCTCGCCAGCTGACGGCAGCTGGCGCTCGTCCTCTCAAGAACGGTCGCGACCTCGGCGAAGCTGAGGTCGAAGACGTCGTGTAACAGGAAGGCCGCGCGCTCGACGGGCGTCAACTTCTCGAGCGCCATCAGGAGCGCGACCGAGATGCTCTCGTCGAGCTCGGCTCGGCTGCCAGGGTCGATGTCGACCGGCTGGGGGAAGGGCTCCGGGAGCCACTCGCCGACATAGAGTTCCCGGCGCACGCGGGCCGATTGCAGCTGGTTCAGGGCCAGCCGACTGCAGACGGTGATCAGCCAAGCTCGTGGATTCTGTAGCTGCCCAAGCTCGGCCTGATCGAATTTCAGATAGGTGTCTTGCACGACGTCCTGGGCTTCATCGAGGGTTCCTAACATACGGTAGGCGATGCCTTCGAGGGTGTCGCGATGTTGCTCGAAGACGGCAGCTTTCTCGTCGTGCATCGCGGCTCACTCACAAGGGTTCGACATCAGCACGGCAAAACGCCAACCGACTGGGGTGCGACGGAGTATATGGGTGTACTTCTGCCGCGCCGAGTAGACGCCACCGGCGCCGTTCTGCAGGTCGGTCTCCACCTCCTGACGGCCGATTTCCACGGCCATCTCGCCCTCCCGCTCCACTCGCAGAGGAAATTTCTCGAAGCGGTCGAAGGAGACCTGCGCGAAGAGAGCCCGTTCCGCATCGAGGAACGCAGCACGGCCGGAGATCAGATCCTTCCCGGGAATCAGCAGCTGGATATCTTCGGTGCAGAGGTTGGCGTACGCCTCTGCATCGCCCTCAACGATGGCCTTCGCCTGGGCTCGTCGCATAGCGGCGATCTGTTGTTTGTCGTCCTCGTCGAGCGGGTCAGGAAGCAGATCCGCAGGCTCGGCTCTCCGGAGTGCTAGCCGGCAGGGACTGGGTACCTGTTCGAAGCACCGCCCGACCTGCCGACGCGCCCGGGAGAGGCTCTCTTCCCGGGTTGCCTCGCCCAGAGCTGTACCATCCACGGCGATCACATCCATCTTCTCGATGCCGATGAAAGCGAGGATCGCCTTCAAATATCCGGTCTGGAAATCGGCGGCGTCTCCGGGCTCGCCCGAGCCACCCCGAGCGGTGATCAGGGTAGCGGCCGTTCCCTTCAGCAGTCCGTGGTGTCCGTCTTCTCTCATCTCAAAGGTAATTCCCGCTCGCACCACATGGTCGACATAGGCTTTCAGGGTCGATGGCACAGACAGGTTGTAGAGCGGACTGGCGATCAGCAGGTGGTCGACGCGCGCTAGCTCGTGGGCCAGAACGTCCGAGAGGGCGAGCCCCGAGGCCTCCGCGGACGACCGATGGAACGCCTTGATCGCCTCGTCCGAGAGGTGAGGCACCACCTCGACGGCAAGGTCCCGCCGCACGACTTTCCCGGCGGGATTGAGCTCTCGCCACCTAGATTGGAAGTCGTCGGCGAGCTCGCGGGTATGAGAGCCGTGGATCCGGGAGCTGGCATCGATACGGAGTAGCGTCTTCATTGTTGACCTCGTTGAGTTGATGTTGCCAACAAGACAAGATGGGCCGGTAAAATGTGACGGCAGTGCGCAAAAAACTTGAACGACTGAGTACCTCACTTACCGGCGAGCGGCAACCGAGGCGGAAGCAGAATGCAAGGTTGGCATCGCAGAGGCCGGCGGAGCTCAGATTTCTGTCAGGTCCATTACTTCTGCATCGCGGTGGCTATTGTTATTATCAGCGCTTGCCGTCCATTCTTAAGTCACGCACCGTTTCGACGTTCGCCCTGCTGGTGGCCATTTCCTGGACATCGGTGACGGCCGATCCTACGACGCCGAGCCGGCAGAATACGCCCGCCGGCTCCCCGGTGTTCAAGATTTTTCTCAAAGATCCTGGCGTCTACCGGGTAACCTTCGGCGACCTGCGCGCGGCCGGGCTCGAAGAGAACGCGGTCGATTCGGCGCGATTGGCGCTCTCGCAAGGCGGCCGGCAGGTTGCGATCTGGGTCGCCGACGGCGACGACGGCAGGTTCGAACCAGGTGACCACATCGAGTTCATTGGCGATCGGTTGCCCGGGCATCGCTCCCACTACAACGAATACACCTCGTACAACGTCTACCGACTCGAACTCGATCACCTCGACGGGCGTCGCATGGTCGCCCCCACACCTCCGGAAGCGGTCGGACCGTCGGGGCCGATGTCGATCAAGATCCAAGAGCACCTGGAGACCGACACCTTCCTTTTGCGTTTCGAAGATCGGAGTGACGGGGCGCCGGAGCCTTGGTATTGGCAGCGCCTGACACACATCGATCCGGAACCCTTTCGGGAAACCTTGTGGGTGTGGAAGTATCTGCCGCATCCACGACTGCCGACCTCGCTCAAGGTCCATCTGCAAGGTTGGTCGACGGCTGGTGGCACGCTCCCGGATCATCGGGTCGATGTCTATCTCAACGGCGAGTTGGTGGGATTCGACGAGTGGGACGGCGAGGAGGCTCGGCTGATCGAAATTCCGGAAGTTCCTCCGAACCTCGTCCGGATCGGCGAAAACGAAATCGAGATCAAAGTTCCTCGGCGCCGGCCCGAGGCCTCGGCCGACCCCACCATCGACGAGCAAGACGACCTCGTCATTGACGAGGTGATCTTGAACTGGATCGAGCTCCAATATCCGCGTCGAGCGTGGATCGACTCCGAGCAGGTCCGATTCACCTTGCTCGATTCGGACTCCGAGGCACCGGTTCGGCTGAAGACCGCCCTCGGTAAGGATCTTGTGGTCTACGGCAGCGACGGCTCACGTTACGGCGCCGACAGCATCGTGGCCAAGGACTCGCCTCGCGCGACGCGGCACCTTTTCAAGCGCCCAAAGGCGGCGACTGAGCTCTATGCCGTTGGAGCCAATCAGTTCGAGGTGCCGCTCACCATCGAGCGCGAGCCTGCCTCTTCGTTGAAAGATCCCGAGCGCCAGGCCGACTACATCATCATCACCCACCCGAAGCTTGAGCAGGCCATCGAACCGCTGGCGGCTTTCCATCGCCAGCGCGGTCTCCAGGTGGCGGTGGTGCGGGTGGAAGAGATCTACGATCAGTTCAACCATTCGATCCTCGATCCCCGCGCCATCCGAGACTTCCTGAGCCACGCTTATCACCATTGGCGGCGTCCGGCGCCCCGTTTCGTGTTACTGGTCGGTGACGCCAGCTGGGCGGGGCGATCCGGCGGCAGCAGTTATGGCCTGAGCGCTGAACAGCTACCGGAAAAGGAGAAATCGCAGCGCAACCTGATTCCGGCGGGGATCTACGAGGGTGCCGACGGACCTTCTGCCAGCGACAATTTCTACGTGGCGGTCGATGGTGACGATCATCTGCCCGAGATGGCTATCGGCCGATTCCCGGTGGCCGAGCCGGAAGAAGTGGCCGACATCGTCGACAAGACTTTGAGCTACGCCTCCTCCGCGGGCGTCGGTCCGTGGCGCCGAAGCATGCTGTGGATCGCCGACGACAATAAGTTCTTTCAGCTCCATACCGACCGGATGGCCGAAACCGTGGCAGAGCGCGGCTTCGCGCCCCGCAAGGTCTACCCCCCGACCGAAAAGGAAGCCCATCAGGGACACCAGGAGATCCTTCGACAGGCGCTCGACCAGGGCCAAGTCCTGGTCCATTATCTGGGCCATGGAGGTCGCTTCATCTGGCGCACCGGCCAGGCCAACTTCGTCGACAATGACGACCTCTTTTCTCTCAAGGATCTTGATCAACTCGCGCCCGCGGTCAATTTGCCGTTAGTGCTGTCGATGACTTGCTATTCGGGTCGCTTCGACCATCCGACCGCGGACTCGCTCGGCGAGAAATTTCTTCGACTCCAAGGGCGAGGCGCGATCGCTGTCCTAGCGGCCAGTTGGCGGGTCAAGCCCTTCGTCAAGTTCAGCCGGGCACTGCTCGCGGAGTTCCCCACGCAGGGGACGATCGGCGAAGCGATCGTCCGTGCCAAACACCAAGCCGAATCCGAAAGCTTGGTGGTGAGATACAACTTGCTCGGGGATCCGGCGATCGAGCTAGCCTTGCCGGAGCATGGGCTCGAATTGGTGGCGCGGGCCAAGGGCGAAAACGCCTGGCAAGTCGCGACGGCGGTTCCCAAGGAGATCCGCTCCGGCCAAGCCGTCGTCGACTGGCTCGACCCCGCCGGCGGCATTGTCCACAGCCAGCAAGTAGAGATCCAAGGTAAGAAGCTCAAAGCCAACTTCCAGCAGGTCGCAGAAGGTGATTCGGTGGCCTCGGTGCGGATCTATGTCTGGAACGAGAGCGTCGGCATCGACGGTATCGGCGCGCTGGCCTTGAGTCCTGATTCGGGCTAAAGCCGCCGCCGGACTAGGGAGCGCCGGCGCCTCGCCTGCCTGGAGACGCCTCGTCTCCAGGCAGGCTTGATCGTCGTCTATCCGAGGAGTCTAAGAGATAGGATCTCGCCCTGTTGGAGAGCTTCGCCGTCGAGCACGACTTCCAGGTTGATCTCGGCCGCTAGTCGCCCCCCATGATCAAAGAATCGGGCCGCGGTGAGTTTCGGGCCGAGTTGGATCAGACCTTCCGGTAGAAAACTCTTCAGGTCGACCGGATCCAACACCTGCACCAGGAGACGCTGGAGCTCCCGGTTCAGGTCGACGCCTACCTCTCTGAGGAGGCTTTGGGCGAGCGCACCGAAATTACCTTCAATCTCGACATTCGGGTTCTCAGACTCGAGCACCAACTTATGTTGTCCACTAGCGGTCAGTCTGAAGTGAGAGCTCGCTTTTAACGAAAAGTTATCCTTGATGATGGGCAACGGCGGCCAGCCCAACGGGTTCTCCGGTTGAAAGCAAGCATCAACTTTGCCACGCAAGCTGAGATACGCTCGATCGACTTGAGGAGTCAGCTTTTCGTCTCGGGTTTTCAACCGGTATCTGAGTGAGCCCACGTTGTCGTCGGTACAGTCCTCCGAGGGTAGCGAGAGTTTCTTCGCGAGCCTCTGAATTTGCTCTTGAAGGTTGGAAAAGTCACCGACGATTCGAGCTCTTATCCGAAGATCATCCTCACGCATCTCAGTCACAAGGAAGACCCAGCCCTGCAGTCTCACACGAACGCCTTGATAGTGCTCCTCATGATCGAAAGGTCCGAGCTTGATCTCATTGCCTCGGGCGGTCAGGGCATCCTGGGCGAAACTCGGAGACGGCGACCAGGTTAATAACGCAAGGACCGAGAGGGTTAGGAAACGCCAGGTGTTCATCGCGGCGCGTCCGGGAGATCTTCTTCGATGGCGGTATAGACCACGACGTCAGCAATCTCGAAGGTATTCCCCTCCTGCTGACGGACCTGCTCCCAAATGCAAGCGGAAAGAGCTTCATCAAAACTGTCGAAAGGCTTGATTGAGGTATTCTCGAGCATGGCGTCAATACTGACCCCGAGATCCGCCAACCGCTTTTTTCGCTCCACCAGATCCGTCATGCAGTACTCTGCCCACGGCGCAAACGCTTCGTTGCCATGGATCTGGGCGTAGATCTTATTGGTGTCCGGAATATTGATACGTTTCTCGAGCTTAAGCGCTCCGAGAATCGTCTTCAAATTCGTAAGGACGTTGATGTATTGTTTCAGTTTGTCGTTCTCCTGAAGCTGGAGATCGTTCAGCGAACTCTGCCATAGAGGCTCTTGCGATTGAGCTTTGATTTCGACGTCCTTCCACAGGTGCGGTTCTGCGATCACTTCGATGTCCCATCTATCCGGATCCACCTTAATGGTGGCTTTCGCCACCTGAAACAGTCGTCCATGGTGCGGACCGTCTTTAAAAGGAATGGCTTCCTCACCTTTGAAACAGTCCTGGAGATCTAACCCCTCACACTTCGTCAGCTTCGGTTTATAGGGCCAGTTGATCCTGACGTCATAGCCCCAACCGTCGGGCACCCGCCAGGTTTGGTTCGACTTGAAGGTCTTAGCGTTATAGACGAAGAACGAGAGCTCGTTCTTGCCTCCATTGAGTAACAGCGTCTTCTGATGCGTGCCCTGGGCGGCGTAAGCGACTTCTTTGTTATGAATGATGATCAGCTCGTCGTGCGCTTTCTTGACGTCGAGCTCGATCGGAATCGCTTCCTTGAAGTAGAACGGAGAGTCGATCAGCCCAAGCCCCTGCGATGACGGGCTCTGGATTCCTTCCAGATTACGCTTGATCTTCCGCAACAGGTCTCCGAGCTCCAGGCCCGGCTCGCGAATCGCGTCTAAAAGGGCTTTTGAATAAGGCGAATGGCCGCCCTTTTCTCCACTTAGTACCGCGGTGTCGTAGCCTGCGGCGAAGGAAAGCATAGTCTTAGAGGAGGGCGCCGGAGGCTCCGACAAACCGTCTTGATAGCCGGCGACTCTGCCCAGGGTCCCGCCGCCTTTGACCTTAAGAGCGACGCTGGTGCGGCAGGCGTCAATGAAGACCAGCCTATTGGCACTCTCCGGTGCCGCGCTAAGAGCCCAAAAAACATCATCCAAGGGCATCTTTGGCTTCTCAACATCGATATCCTCGCCGACCGGAAGCAGAAAATTCCGGTCGCCGATCTGATAACCGTGTCCTGAAAAGAAGAAAACTATGGTCTCGACTGTGTCGCGAGCTCTCTTGATGTCTGCCTGGAATTGCTCAATCGCGGTAGTCATTCCAGTGAGGTCGGCTTCGATGACTGGCCTCGGGAGTGAGAATCCGAGCTGGCAGAGATGATCCGCCATGACGGCTGCGTCTTTCTTGCCAGTAACGTTCAAGTTACCCGCGTAGCTGTTACCGATCACCAGGGCTAGGCGAGTTTGAGACTGCTCCCGGCAGGTCTTATCCCAGGCGCCAGCCGGGCGAGTGGCCAACAATACACAGGACACCAGCAAGAGAAACCGCAAGGACGAGGAAGATCTTTGAAATGAAACTAGCATTTCCGTTACCTTTCTATCTACGATACGAAAACTCACTCGATAACCACCATGGGACAGATAGGCCGGCTCGTCGGTGTCTTGTAATCTTTACAGCTCTCCGGGACGACGTCGGCATACGCCTTCCACCAGGTGTGCTTGACGCGTGGCACTGGGCGGTCTTCCCAGGTGGGTGGATCGTTCACCAGGTCATAAAAAAAAGCAAAGTCACGACCTACTCCGCCGTCGCATGGGTCATCGAGGGGCAATCTCGCGATCCGATGGTTTCTGAGCTTGATTTGTATAGGCTTAGGCCTTGTATCGGCTAACTCGAAGGTGTGCTCAGCGGTTCCGTCAAAGCGGGTCAGCGTAAGCGTCGGGTTCCTGCTGGACGTATCGAGGGTAGTTCGCGCCACTAGCGACTGTGCAGCAACCTGGCGGTGGTCGCCAGGATTTGCTTGGGCTCCCAACTTGCGAAACTCCAGAGCATGGACATTGTCCGAACCGTCGTCGGGTCGGCTGGCATGGTCGCAAGCCATGAGGAAATCGAATGGGAAGCGGAAACGGGCGGCGAGGATCGCGGGAGGAGCAGGCTCCAGAAGCGCTGGGTTGAGGGAGTAGTTCCCCAGGCGCGAGAGATGAGCGACGTAGGAAACGCTACCCGCAGAATACTCATAATCAAAAGTGTTTTCTAATTCGACCTGGCTATTGAAAGGCATAGCCCTCGGGGGCCCCAGTCGCTGGAGTTTCTTTGCCGAGTTGGCATCGGGCAATAAAGTAATGTCCTGGTGATTCAGGTCGCAGATGCACGTTCCCGTAGAGCTGTTCCATCGGCAACCGTTCGTGCGATCGTCCCTACACTGCGACTCGGTCGTCGGAAACTCGATCTCCGGCGTGTGCTGCTGCATGCAAACCGCCTCCGGTGGAGCTTGTTTCGAGTCGACAACCAACGCCGTCATATGGTCAGCTCCGTCCGGTTCGAAAAGCGGCGCCAGGGCGATCAATCCTTTAATAATGATTTCAACGTTCATAATGTTCATTTCACTCTCCTAGGTTTGGGTGGGAGGTCCTGTCACAATTCCTACAGCGCAAGGAGCACGCAAAACACCCCATAGTGATTCCGGATTCACGCTGGGATAACGCCAGCGTCAGCTCAATTCGTCAGTCAACGGGCGATCGGGTCGACCCGCCCGGAACCGATCGACACAAAAGCACCCCATGTCCGTGGATCACCTTCTCGCGACAGCTCGATCTGCGTCGCCTGTAGAGCCCGAGCCGCTTCTCCGGTCGTGGCCAGGTGGCGATAAAAGACCTCGAAGAACTCATTCGTCGAACGATCTTCGACCGGCCACAACGAACCGACGACGCCAGGCACTCCGGCAGCCAAGAATGAGCGCGCCAGGCTCTCCACACCTTCCGTTCGGGAGACTCGGCCGCTGCCAGAATTGCAGCTCGCTAGAACCACGAGCTGCGTCGCCGGAAAGACCTCACCGAGGACGTCACCGGAATAAAGCGTGCCGGACGGGTGATCTGGGGTCGGCGCCAAGAGCAGATAAGAAAGAAGCGGATAATCGACGTTGACCACCGAATGGCCACCAAAATGAACGATCTCGAACCGGCCGGCATGACGGACCAGCGCTGGTCGTGTTGCCTGCTCGCCCGACAACGCTAAAGACCCGGGGAATAACTCATCAAAGGCCGCAGCCAGGCTTCCAGGACTGAGTCTCGGGAGCGCATGGAGGCTTTGGTCAAACGACGGCGAGGTGACGACCAACGCACGGGGAGCCGGGCTGGCCAAAGCCTCCTCCGGTTCCTGCCCGATCGCTGATCTGCCGACCCCCGGCGGATCGCCGCGTCGTAGGGTCGTGACATAGATGCCGAGGCTCGGCGCCATGGAGATCGCATAGTCTTCGAACAGGCGTCGCCCGGTGAGCCGATCTTGCAGTATGGAAAATGGCAAACCGTGAAGCGAGCGATCCGGCACAAAGACCAGATGGTCAATCCCGTCCAGGTGAGCGACCCAAGGTCGGATCAGCAAATCATAGAGCTGCTCTGCACGCTCTGCTGCAGATTGCCGGTCGTCGATCAGGATCGCTTCCCGGAAGCCCTTCACCTGGTCGAGGATCGCATCGGTTCCCACGTTGGCGCTGGTCGAAGTCAGCTCTTTCGAAGATTGTACGGTCCAGATCACCAGAGAGTCCGGCAGCAGCGCATATTCCACCACCAGCGTCTTTGCCGGTAGGTCTTGCTTCAAAGCGTCGACTGCGATCGACTGGGAGCGAGCCTCATCCCGCACCGGCAGAGAGGGCGGCTCCGTCGGCTGAATGGCGAGCCAATCCCACAGTACGCGAGCTTTCGCCCGCTCACTGTAGGCCAAAGCGCGCTCCGGTCTGCCGAGGAGATCCATCTGCAAATGGATCATGCTGTCGAGCAGTTCGCGTTTCTGATCGAAGTAGGAGATGCGGGCCTGAGGGTCCGGGAGACGGGAACGCTGCAATTCGATCCCCGAAATCGCCTGCTCCATATCCTTCTCAGCTGCCAGGAACCGCTCCTGCGAGAGGTGGACCTGGGCGCGCCTGAAAAGGGCGAACGAGAGTTGATACAAATAGGCCGTCGATCGAAAAGTCTCGATCGCTGCGTCGAGCTTCGAGAGCGACTGCGACGGTGTCGGCGCGCCGGCCGCCTCGATCAATGTCAGATCCCCTTCAAGTCCTCGCAGCACCTCGACGTCGCCGAGCTCGAGCCGATAGGCTCGAGCCTCTCGCAGGTCGCGGCTCGCGTTGCCGGAATCCCCGAGTGCGTTCCAAATCGACGCTCTGACGCGCAGCGTGTCCGCGATCGCCAGATCACTCCCGGAAGCTTTCGCCGCTTCCAAGAGCTCATCCTGAAAGATAAGAGCAATTTCCGGCGCCCCTTGGCTTTGAGCCAACCAGGCAGCCGTGCTGAAGATCACGAGGCGACCGGTCGGCTCGTTGACTTGCTGATCCACTTGTAATGCGGCATGCGCCCATCTCCAAGCTTGACGCGGTCGCCCAAGGTAGTCGAACCCATGAGCCATCAATGCCATCGCCTTGGCTTGATACTTCTGCTCCCGATTCCTCCGAAAGGAATCGAGAGCGGACTCGAACGATTTGAGGGCGGAGAACGGATCGCCCTCCAACTGCTGAATGAGGCCCAGGAGAATACTGCTCCGCCCGTGGAGCGCCGGCTGAGTGGAGGATTCGATCGTACCGAGGAGACGCTGAAGCTCGGCCCGCGAAACCGCGTACTTGAAATGTTGATAATGGCAAACCGCGATGTGATAGGTCGGCCAGCCCGCAAACGGGCTCGCCGAGTCCGACAAAATCTGATGAGCTTGCCGGAATCTTTCCACGGCCTTGTCGTAGCGATCCGCCGCGACGTGGACATGCCCTTCTCCGTAAGCTCGCAGACCTTTGGCGATTTCAGCAACGCTAGTCGGGCTCGCATCGCGCAAGCGTTCGAGGTGCGCGACCGTCGCGGAGATCACAGGATCACCGCCAACCACGATCAGCAATTCGCCGACCCTTCGTGCCAAATTCAGGCCGTGCTCAGCCTCGACTGGCCTGCCTTCCATCACGGCTTCTCCCCAGGCTGGCAACACCACGGTTTCGACCTGCTCACGGAACAGTCGAGGCGCCATCGCGACCGGATCCGCGAGAGCTTCTCGGTCCGGTTCCGGCGCGTCCAAAACGCTCAACAACGCCGCCGCCGAAGGCCGCTCGCCTTTCACCTGGCCGAGATGGGATCTCACTTCGGTGATCCACTTGGGATTCGCTTCGTCCTCCAGCAGTCGAGTCCACTCTGCCTTCGCCTGTCTTGGCAGCGAGAGCGAGTTGAGCGCCAAGGCGTAGTTAAACCGCGCGGCGAGCAGCGACGGGTTCAGACGCAGAGCTCGTTGAGCCGCTTGAGCGGAGAAAAAGTATTCGGAAGGATCTTCGGAGGCACGCCCAAGCTCGAGATGGGCGGCCGCGAGATCGCTGAGGAGCTCGGCTTGATCCGGATTAGCTTCTAAAGCCCGGGTCAGTTGGTCGACCGCCGTCTGTGGATTGCCGACGAGCAGAGCGATCACCGCTTTGAGTTCCGGTAGATCTTCCTGCCGCTTGTGGGACCTAGCGACGCGGGTACTTAACCGCCTGGCCAGCTCGCTCAACGAAAGGCGCTGCTCGGTATGGGTGAACTCGATCAGGCGTCCTTCGATCGGTCGAAATCTGGCGGGATCGTCGTCGACCCGCGAGCACGCCAAGATCGAGCCCGTGATCGAAAGCAAGACTGGCCCGAGGGCTGCCTTGGCGATCGCAAAAAATTTTTGCCTAGGCATGGGGGCTGACGATGCGATTCTGCGCTGATGTAGGGAGACCCGCGAGCTGAGCGCTCGCACTCCCTTCAAAAATGTCCGGAGATTCATCGTGCGTGATCTTTTATTAGTTCCGTTCCTTGTCATCAGTCTGATCATGACCCCGCTGGTCCCATCGTCAGCTGCCGCTCAGGAGAGCTCTGAAGGATCGGAGACGATCCCCCAAATCGGCGCCATCGAGAGGGTGGCCAGACTCGGCTACTTCCAGGACGGAGACAGCTACGCTCGAGAGCTCGATGCGATCGACGCTTTGCGGCAGCGAGATCTCGAGAAAGATCCGCTGACCGATCCGGAAATCGAAGCCTTCCAGCAGCAGATTCAGCAACTCGAGGCAGGAATCCCATTATGGATCGATCGCCTGATCAAAGAGGCTCAGGCGCTGGAAAGAGACGAGGAGATGAACTTCACCAGCGCCAGCTGGGAAGTGCTGAAGCAGGAGTGTCAAGACCTGGTCAAGAATCGCCGGGTCGGTGAGCCGTCGCCGTTGGCTTTGATGTCGGAAGGATTCGCCCAGGTGAAGGCAGGGCTCGCCTTCGACTGGCGCGGAACAGCTGACGTGGTCGATGCTGAATCCCGGGATTGCTTCAAACATCTGCGGGCTATCGTCTCCGAAGTGCGCACCGCTCGTGAAGCTCTGGACCGGGAGTTGGATGAGCTGCAAAAGAAGCTCGACAAGAAGCTGGATGAATGTGCCGAAGCGACAACCGAAGAGGCGAATCGCGCCTGTGAACAGGACCTCAACAAGCTCGACGACCAGATCCAAGAGAAGGTCAAGAAGCGCAAGCGCCTGAAGAAAGTCGAGGATCAGGGGAACGCCGGCATGAGTCTCCTGGGTTACCTCGCGATCGTCGTCGGCCTGGTCATCGGTGTCTACTGTTGCCCCAAGCTCGGCGCTTCGATCGCCGCCTGGGGCGGCAAAAAGGTGATGGAAAGTCAGCCCGGACCTGGTGAGACCAAGGCCTACGATGAAATCGTCTCCGATGGCCGCCAGCGGATGATCGATCGAGCCGGAGACGCGACCGAGGCGGAGCGCCAGTCCCTCCGCGACGAGTTGGCCAAGCAAGGTTTTGAAGAGGTGCCTTTCGAAGGCTCGCCGACCGGGGTGATGGTTCATATCGTGCGCTCGGCGACCGAGGTTCGAGTCTACTTGGTGAAAAGCCGACGGCTGGTGGCGTCGTTGACGGACGCTAACACTGACTTTCTGGGCACGGCCTCGGGACTCGAGTCCCTGAACGGGCTACAGAATCTGCGGGTGGTCGGTGACGTCTTTGGCGAAGCCAATATCGTGCGTCTGCGCATGACCGCCTCGACTCCGGACGGAGCGGCTTGGAAACTCCTGGTGTCTGAGCAGTCGGTCGGCGCTCAGGAATTCACCGTCACCGTCGATCAGTGATCGAGGCAAAGCCATGGGCAAAACCGCGCTGACCTTTGCTGAGATCTTCATTGTTCTCAGCTTGGTCTTCCTGATCCAAACGATCGCCAACTTCAATCTTTACGAAGGGATCGCCGAGCAACCGCCGGCGGAATGGATCGTGCTATCCCTCCGCCAAGTGCCGTCGGCGGACAGCCAGGCAGACCACCTCAAGTATCTGAAGCTCTCCGGGGGTGGCTGGGAACGAGGGATCGAGTTTTTCGCCGGTCGTCCGGACGTTTCCGAGCTGACCCATTACGTCGACGAAGACGGCATCTGTCGGACGCGTGCTGCGCCGGATCCACAGTCCTCCGATTATTGGTGTCTGGAACCAGAGTTCGAGAAGTGTTCGACCCTATATCGAACGAGCTTTCTCAAGCTCCTCGAGAGCCAACTCGGCATCGCCCTGAGCCGCATCGAGGTTTCGGGCTCTCAGCCGGAGTACGTGCTGTCCTGGAAGCCGGAAGCGATTCCTGAGGATGCGACGCTAACCCTGGGGTTCGAGCATTGTGCGATTCCGAGAACCATCGAGGGAGCCCTCAAGATCGACCCCAAATGGAAGCTCGAACGCGCGACGCTGGAATATCCCCACCCTCTGATCATCTCGCGGACCGAATATCGTCACCGGATCGTCGAGGTGCCTCAGGAGGTGCACTACGTCCACCAAGAAACCCTTCCTGACGTCCTCGGAAATCTGGCCCAGCGTACATTCCAAGGGCTGGTCTTCCGGGGTGACGTCCAGGATTGCGCTTTGCCTGAGCAATCCCGAGGCTCGATCCGAGCCTTCGGTTATCAAGAGATCGCTTTGCCCTTGAACGGTGCCTGAATGGCAAAGATGCGCCCCAATCTCACGCCGTTCGTCGATCTATTTTCGATTCTGGCGATCGGCCTCCTAATCATCATGAGCGTCACCTCAGGAACCGAAAAGCCACTCCTGGAGAACGCCGACTACACCATCGTCCAGTTTTACTTAGGGCGCCCCCCGGATCTGGATCAGCAACGCCGCGGAGTTGCCATGGAGTCTCTGGTGCGGGTGGAGCCCTTCTTCCTGCTGGGCGATCGGGAGGTTCCCATCGGAGACCTGGCCGTGAAGGTGGACATCTTTCGCAAGCCCGAAGCTCTGGAGGTCATGGTCCGTGGATTCCAAGACGGACTGGCCCTGGGCTTTCGGATCGCCGAGATCCTGGATCCGGTGGTCTTACAACGACGGTTTGATACAAAAATTCTGAAGATCTCGGGAGGACATCATGTGGAAATGCAACCTCGCACCCTGGGCGCTTGGCGGGATCCTGTGGTGTGTGTGGCTGGCGAAACCTGTTGAGCCGCTTCTGGCCGATCCTGCCTTTGATACACCGGTCTTTCGAGCGACAGAAACACTCGAGAGGCACGTGGTGCTGAGCCGTTACATTGGCGAGGAAGCTTTGGGCGCCCACAGCTTTCTCCGACAAGACGTGCAAAGACGATTGGCCAACGCGAAGCACGCGTTCGCGCTGGCGCTCGAGGGTGCGGACCAGGCCTGCGCATTGGTCCTGTCAGACGCAGCAGCAGCGCGTTTCGTCGCCGGCAAGGACTTGGTCGACGAGCTCGCCCGCCAGGTGATCGAGCCCCTCAGGCCTCACGTGGCAGCCTTGGCTCAGGACGACTGCGTGATCGAGATCTCGCTCGTCGATACCGAGACAGGCCCCATGGTTTACGCCCTAGCGGATTTCATCACGCAAAGCCCGGTTGACGCACGCCCTGAGGGGGTTCTGACCGTCACGGTCGAAAATAAAACAGCGAGCTATCGGGTGCTCTATATGAGGCATGCGGTGGCACGCGACTTCCCCACTCGTCGCTGGCATGAAGGCCTGCTCACCGAGTTGGTCAAAGTGCTGGCGCCCGGCGACATTTTGGTCGCCCTGGACGAGAAGGGATTCGTGGTCGGCGGCGAATCCGGCCCCTTCGAGGTGACTTACTTCGACGCCCAAGGCCAACCGCCCCGCTCGTTCAGAGTCTGTAGCTCGACCGAACTGTCCGCCCGTTATCCGAATCCCCGTGGGGCCTTGCGCCGCTTGCAGGGTCTCAGTGACATCAAAATCGCGGCTCGCTCTTTGCCTGGCCTGTGGCACGAGCCTTCGTACTTGGAGGTGGCTGCATATGCCCTCTGCTCTTAGCAACCTGATCCGTTTCTTTCGATCCCGGGCTGTCGTGGTGGCGGTCCTATTGCTACTATGTGCCTGGATCTCATGGATTTTTACCGGCTGGATCTTCGCTCACTGGACCGAGCAAGGAACACTCTATACCCGGGTCATGACGCCGAGCCAAGAACCCTGGGAATCGTCTGTCGTTGTGATCCGAAAGAACCAAGAATACTTCGCACGGTTTTTTACTCCAGAATCCCAAGTGACAGAAATCGACGTCTTCATGGCGGGTCGGATTGCTGTGACGTTGCAAGTCGGACCCACTGCAAGTCTGGCCGCCGAGCCACGAGGAAAGTGTGTCGCTCAAGGAGCGAGTTATTCTCTGGCCTGGCGTTTCAGCGGGTCCGCCACTCGCGACGCACAACGCCTTTTTGGTGATGCGTCGGTGGCTGGCTGCACCTTGTTGATCGGCTTCTCCGAATCGTTGTCCTGGGCTAAACACGCGCGAGACGTGAACATTCAAGTCCCGCGCGGAGGGCTCGAGCCTCTGTTTGCTTTGCTGCTGCAGCAAGCGAGCAAAGGCAATGGCGACTCGCCAGACGCGGAGACGTTGACCTTGGTTTCGAAACGCTTGGCTGAAGAAGTAGCTTCACGTCTGCAATACGATCTCCTCGAACGGGAGCTAGGCAGAATTTCTTTTCTCTACGGTCCGGTGCAATTTCTGACCGTGACCATGATGATCTTCTGCGGCCTGGCATTAGTCCTCAGCCTCTTCCACCCGTGGGCGCGTGACGTCGTCGAAAACGCCATGAGCCTCATTCCTTATATCGGTTTTTTCGGGACCCTTCTGGGAATGGGAGCCGCCCTGACAATCCTCGGGCAAGCCAATCTGAGCGATCCGGTGAGCAAGGCCATCAACCTCGGCCCTATCGGCTCCAAGTTGGCTTTGGCGATCGAAACTACCAAGCTAGCTCTCGTGTGCTTTGGTCTGACGACGTTAGCGACCATGGTGAGGGATGCTTTCCTCAAGGAATGATCTGCTGGCAACGGCCGCACCGCTGATGCCGGCACACAGGACTAGATCCGCTCGCAGCGCGGACTGAGTCTTGCCATGGGCTGCTGGGCCAGCTTATTTAGCGTCGGACCGGTTGTCGGCGACCACGGTGAAGACCGCTTGGAGCTGTCGACAGCTCTCAGCGGTGGCAAGGAAGAGGGTGTCGAGCTGCTGGAGCGCGGCGTGGTCCCGGTCCTCCGGATCACGCGCGGCCTCGAGCCGAGCCCTGGTGACTTGTGGCTGCAACACCACCACTTGGCGCCGGTAATTGCCAGCGGCCTTCTCGAGCGCCTTGACCATGTTCTTCCGGTTATCCGGTACGCCTTGATGCCATACCAGCTTGCTGATCTTCTTACCTACGCCGGCGAGAAAGTTGGTGCTCACGCTCTCGCGGTAGAGGTAGCGCAGGTTGCGCAGCGCCTGACTGATGACGATCTGATAAGAAGCGACGCTCAGCGTACGATTTTCGGCATTGCTTTTCGCTGCTTTGGCGTGAATCAGGCTGAGCACCGGCGGATTCGCCGTGTCGTCCAGATGAATGAAATCCGCGATCTCCATCGAGCCGTCGTCGCAGGCTAGCCACCCGGTGGAGCGCGCGAGCTCATTGTCAGCCGGCCAATGGGACTTGGTCCAAGAAAAGAGCGAAGGCCCTTGCTCGGGAATCTCGTCGATCGCTTCCAGGGGATTCGGCGGAAAGGCCCCTGACCAGAACTTTTCGGTCTTGACGTCGACGCCTGTAAAATCCTGCCACTGGTAGTTCTGAAAGGGCAGCTCAAGGTATTGCTGCGTGCAGAGCTGGCCGTCGACCAGGGTCTCGCCGCTGTGGAACCAGACGCGCAACCAGCGATCGTGCCCCAAGACCTTGCCGAGCTCTTCGAGATCGTCCTCTTCGGCGCCCTCTGCCTCGGCGACGATCTCGGACTTGACCTCGACCCTCGCCGGATCCTCAAGATCCAGATCCAGGCGGACTTCGGCCAGCCGCTGGTCATTGAGGCGAACGGCAACCCTCAGGTGGTCGTCGCCACCAGATTCGATCTCCAACTGGCTATCGTAGGCCCAGCGCTCCATCATCTGCTTGTCTTCGGCCGCGAGCTGGTCGGTATCGCCCATCAGCTCGGGGGGCAGAAGATGGAGTTCATAGGCCTGGTGCAGGTCGACCTCATGCCCCGGGTCGACGGTGCGCGGGACGAAGGGAAGAGGCTCTTCCTCGAGGTCCTTGGCCAGATAATCCAGAACGCTGAACACCGTCTCGATGCAATCCTCCCAGTCCCGGCTCGGACCGATCCAGATTCGCGAGCCGCGCATCGAGCTGCCGATGGCGAGATCGAGGTCGCGCACCCGTGAGCGGGCAGCGGTCACCAGATAGGTCTGGTCGCCCATTGGGTCGATCGCGTCGCGCAGATTCTGGCCAAACAGCGTCTTGCTATCCGGCTTGATCGTCACCGACGGGTGGATCCCTGCCATCCACAGCGCCAGAGCCGGGCCGCGCACGAAGGCATTCCGTACCTTGGTGGGTGACGCCAGGTCGAGCTCGTCGAGTCGACGGATCGTCGACTCCAATTTCCTCTTACGGCGCTTATCGGTGAGTAGGGCGGCAACTTGCTGCCGATGATGGCAGACCAGGAGCAGATGGTGTTCGAGGTCGAAGAGCTCCGACTCGCTATCCGTTTCCAGCCAAGCGGGCCGCCGCCGATCCGAGTAGATCAGGAAACCGACGACCGATCCATCCCCCACCTCGTCGGAGCTAGGTGGATGGAGGACCTCGACCGCGTCGGAATCGGTGAGGCTCTCCTGAAAGGTTTCCAGGACCGCCGTCACAGGCTCGGCCGGGGTGCCGGCGGCAGGCGGCACAACCGAAGCAATCAAGATCGATTTATACGGTTTGAGATCCTCAAGCTCTATCGCCATAGTTTACCTCCCATCATTGGACGCGGCTCCACGTCCAAACGCTCTAAGATTTTGAATATCTACTATACCGGAAGAATCTTGTTCGTCCAGACGACACCATCCTGGATCTCAGACCTGAGTCAACGGTTGGCACGTTTAGAAGATCGATCTTGCCCGTTCTCAGGGCCTTTCCTACACCCGAAATCGCAGTCGTTCCATCGATGAACTCGATCGGCAACGTAGGAAGCTCGATCTCCTCTACGAAGTCTCGATTCACGGTATTGGAATGGCTTCCTCCAACACTTTGACCGCGACGCTGGAACTGACTTTCCCAGCGGGAAATCGCGATCCACGGCGCTGGAACTGGGTTTCCCAGAACGCATTTTGTGCCTGGCTGGAAGCCTCGGCAAAGGCTTTTCTAGCGAGAGTTCAGCTCACTCCACCCATCAGAAGGAATTTTCCTCAATCTACAGAGAAAGCTTCCAACGACCCTGATGATGCTGACGCCTATCTTGTCACGCGCACTTTTGGCGCGAGAGCAATGGCTCAAAGGAACCAGGGTCCAGAAATGCGCGAGGGGTGGGGAGCGTCATCAGCGTCAGGCTCCAATCTACTGACTCGGCGCTAATTCTGCATTCGCAGAGCCCCGAACGTTGCGAGCGAAAAAATGGCAGCGACTTCCGATGACCTTTCTCAGACAGACCGGGACTCTACCGGCACAAGCAATGCGGCAGGACACGAAGTTGGCCTGTCATGTCTAGTCTGTCGGCCTAATTGAAGGGGAAAGCATGTCGAAAGTGTGGATCTGGTCGCTAGTCTTCTGTTGGGCAATGCCAAGTGTGATGCTCGCGGAGAACGGAAAATGGGATGCGGAGGCCGTCAAGAACATGTCGAAACAGGAGCGCTTGGCTTACCAGCAGGCTTATAAGGCTGAGCTCGAAGCCATAGCACGGGAACAAGGCTGGGTCCCCAACAAGTCTGGCGAAGTCAAATATTCGGACCGTCGTGCCGTGCCGCCCAAGCGCGACCCCGGATCGATCATGTACCACTCCGGAGCGCTGGTGACTGGCGGTTTTGAAAGCCGGATGGTGGGCAATCACTTCAACATTGCACTCAATCCCGCCGGTACAGCGATTGGTCCGGTCTGTATGTCGGGCTCGATCACCATGGCGACGTTCGAGATGCTCGGAGTTGCCGCAAGAAACGTCGTCTTTAGCGTCTACGATCAACTGACGGGAACCGTAGCAGAGTTCGTGGATAGCTTTGCGGTCCCTGCGAACCCAGGTTTCAATCAGGTGACGTTTTCCCCGATCCCCTATTCTGGAAGCAGCTTCCTGGCCGGTGTCTGGAAGTTCGGCGGTGATAGCCCCGCTCTGGCGACTGGCACGATCAGCGGTCAGGGGTATCACGGCATCAGCATCAATGACCTTGTCGGCACCGGATTCACCACCTTGTCAATGCTCAATGCCGCGGTCGGGGTCCGCGGCGATGTCCTCACACCCGTTGAGCTGCTGAACTTCGTCGTTGAGTGAGGCGACTTACGAGCCAGCGCCAGACACGACGGCCACCAGTTCCTCCTGGTTGCGCACCAGGACGGTATCGCCGTCGACGAGCGGCGGCACGTTGTTGATCGCTCCCGGATTGACCACTTGCTGGCGGGAGCGCTCCCGGTAGCCTTCCGGTGAAGCGTCGACGACACGCAGCACGCCCGTGTTGTAGCCCAAGAGGTAGAGGCGGTCGCCCGCCAGAGTCACTTTGCCGTAATTGTTGCGCTCTCGCCAGCGAAACATGCCGTCGGCCGCGTCGACGGCGACCAACTCGTCGCCGATGTAAGCGTAGACGAAGCCGTCACGATAGACCGCTGAGTCGAGCATCTCCGTCCGCCAGAGCTCGGTCGCCCGCGGAATCTCAGGGGCTGGCTCTGTCGAGCCTGACTTCTCCGTCGAAGTCGGTAAACGCAGCTGATAGCTATGCCGCCAGGTCGGCAGCATGACGTGCTCACCCGTCACCAAGGGATCGGACCAGGAATAGAGCTTTTCCGCTCCAAAGCTCCAAAGAACGTTACCGTCGGCCAGCCGGACGCTATAAAGCTCGCTCTTGGGACCGCCATCGCGCATCTGGTAGCCGTGAACGAGAACCTGGGGAACATTGCCGAGCATCGCGCCCACGGGTGAGGCTCCGGTGCTGGGGGCGCCATCTACCGCCCAGATAACGGTCCCATCGGCTGGGCGCAGTGCCACCACGCGTCCGGTCTCTGAATCCCCGGTCTGCAAGAGCAGGGAGTCTTCGATCACGTGCGGCGAGGTTCTGCAGTCCTCCGCGTCATACTCCGCCTTCAGGTCGTGCTGCCAAAGCACTTCGCCACTGTCCTCGGCATGTGCCCGCAGACGGCACTCGGAGCTCAAGGTAAAGAGCTTGCCGCCCACCGTCGTCGGGGTCGACGCCAGGCCGGTGTCTCGGCCTTCCCAACGGGCTCCGAGGCGAGTCCGCCAGAGCTCGGCTCCATCCTGGATACCAACCGCGACGGCGTGCTCATCAGCAGCATCGGTGACGATCGTGAAGACCCGGCCATCGGCGGCCGCGAGCCCCGCGTTACCGCCGGATTCGATGCCGGTCGCGAGCGGTCGGCGCCAGAGCTCACGGAGGTCGGAAGAAGCTCTGCCAGAAGCGGCTTCAGAGGCTGAGGCAGACCCGGCGGGCCGTAACGCAACCTTCGGCGGCCGGCCATCAGCCGGTCGCAGCTCAAGAGCTACCAACTCCCGGACGTTGCGAATGAAGAGTGTCTGTTCAGCGTAACTCGGCGGCGTGACCGTATGGTGACCCGTCTCGAGCAGCGGCGTCTTCAAGATCTCCTCAAAGCCCGCCGGTGAAGCCTTGACCAGGTGAAGCTTGCCCGAACCGGCGCTCATGACGACCAGGTGACGGTCGACGACAATCAAGGTGCCGTCATAAACGCGGCTGCGCCAACGCACGGCCCCATCGTCGGCCGAGAGACAGACCAGAAGGCTGCCATTCAATCCGTAGAGATGACCTTCGTAGTAGAGAGGCGGACTGTGGGTATTCGCCGCCAAGCGCGATGTCTGCCAAAGCTCCTCGACTTGCCACGTGACGTCCTGCTCTTCTCCACCGGCACTCTGGCCGCCAGAGCGCACCGCCAACAGGGTGCCGCCACCCCACAACGGTAGGAAGAGGCGGTCGTTTGGCAACACCAGAGGCATGCGGTCTACCATTCCCTGGGGGTCGAAATCATGGCTCCAAAGAAGCTTGCCATCCTTCGGGTCGACGGCGTAGAGCTTCCCGTCAGCCGGCACCAGAATCTGCTCAACGCCGCCCAAGGTCGCTTTGCCAGGCGAGGCGTAGGACGGGCCGCTGCCGTGGTTTTCACTCCAAGCCAGCTCACCCGTCGCGACGTCGAAAGCCGCCAGGTAGGCTTGTTCACCACCCACCAGGACGATCACCCGCAGTCCGTCGATCAGGGGGGAGGTCGCGATACCGTATCGAGGCTCGACGGCACCGAGCTCAGCGACCAGGTCACGCTGCCACCTCACGGCCCCGTCGTCCGCCGCCAGCGCCAGCAGGCGTCCTCGCGGCGTCAGGGAGAAGACCGTGCCATGAGCCACCGCCGGGGTCGAAGACGGCCCCGGCAGCTGACCGGGACCACCGGGCCGGGTCGGACCGGCCTCGACGCGCCAGATCTCCTCACCGGACGCCGCGTCCAACGCCACCACATGATCACTCTCACCGTCGGTGACCATGGTGAAGAGCCGAGCTTCGAAGATAGCAACGCCAGAATAGCCAGCACCGATCGGCCGTCGCCAGCGTTCATCGACGGTCAAAGCGCTTTCAACGCCGCCTTGAGCCTCGTCTGCGACCGGTGCTGTCCAGACTCCGTTGCGATCGGGCCCCCGGTATTGAGGCCAGTCGTCCGCCAAGGTAATGACCGGTAGGAGGATTGCGAGGAACCCACCGAGCATTCGCCAAACTGGCGCTTTCAGGCGTTGCTGTTCTTGACTGCCTTCGAATCTCATAGAGAAATTTTACGCGAGCCCTCCTTGGAGGTTGCCTCAGGGCAACTCGCCAATGGGGGCTCAAGCTCACGCTCTTCTTACCTGCCGGCAGGCGATTGAGGCTCAAACGCCTTTTCTATTCCGGTTGGAAAGTGCGATTGAGCCTCAAACGGATCTTCTGAGACCGACCCCTTCACCTCCTTGAGCCTCAAGTAGGTGAAGTACTTCGAAGAGACAGGGCATTTGAGGCTCAAACAGACTTTCTAACCGAGAAAGAAAGTCTGTTTGAGCCTCAAATCGCCCATTCTGAGTTCACAGCAGCGTCCGGCTATCGACTCCCAGCAAGGCAGCTCAGCCTGACGAAAGCATGGCCTCGCGCTGGTAGAGGTAGATCACCAGCCGAACCAACAGTGCCGAAACGATCAACGTCACGACCGAGGAGACGATCGCGAAGATCATCGACATCGCCTCGCCACGGAAGAGCTGAATAATCAGCAGTTGTTGGCCGAAGGTCGGGATCAACATATGCCATAGCTGGGGCTTGACCGGCGCGAAGGTCAGAAAGAGACCCGGTAAGGCCGGCACTAGCGGTAGCAGCGAGAGATAGGTCTGAGCCTCTTTGAAGCTGCGGGTAAACGTCGCGATGACCATTTGCAGCGCACCGGCCAAGAAGACGATCGGCAGCGATACCAGGAAAACACCGGCGAGGGTCGAGACGCCAACCCCGACCCGAATGCCGATGTAGGCCTCGAGCGGCACGAAGTTCAGCACCACGGCAAACGCCACCAAGGTCTCGACCAAGGCGACGACGGTGAATACCAGCACCGCTAAGTATTTGCCGAGCACCAGTGCCGAGCGCGGCACCGGCGTCATCAGCAGGGCCTCGAGGGAGCCCCGCTCTCGCTCCCCGGCGGTGGCATCGATCGCCAGATACATGCCGCCGACGAACATCGCCAGCAGGATGAAATAAGGCGCGATGTTGAGCACCATCGCGGCCCGACTCTGCTCGGTCGCAAGATCGACGACCTCGAACGCCAGCGGCTTGATGATCACCGGATCGATGCCACGAGCCAACAGGCGCAAGGTGCCGTAAGTCTCACCGAAGGCGCGCAGCAGACGCTGGGTGCGGCGAATGTTGACCCGCGAATCCTGACGGGATTCGTCGACGATCAAGCGCACCGTCGCCGGATTGCCAGCGGTAAAATCCTCCGCCCAACTTTCAGGGATCTCGAGCACCAGGTCGACGTCTCCCGCTTGCACCGCGGCGTGCGGATCCGCCGGCGGCTCCTGGAGCCTGACGTCTTGTTGCTCGAGGAATTCGACCAGGATCTCCGCGTGCTCGCCGCCCGCGATCGGCAGCTCGAGAGGCTTTTCGGCCCGCTCGGTGCTGGTGCGACCGGCGACGATAATCATCATCACGATCAGCGCCGGACCGAGCAGTGGGATGAGCAGGGCGGACGACACGCTGCGCCGATCGCGCAGATTGTCGCGGACTTCCTTGGCGAAGACCACTCGCGCGCCGCGTTGAGCCGTCTGGGGCGTCCCCGCCATCAACCGAGCCCTTCTCCACTGCCGATCAACTCGACGAAAACGTCTTCGAGGTTGTCTTGTCCGGTGCGCTGGCGCAACTGCTCGGGGGTACCCTCGGCCACCACTCGGCCTTCCGCGATCACTACCACCCGATTACAGAGCGCCGAGACCTCCTGCATGATGTGGGTCGAAAGCAAGACGCATTTGCCCTCGTCGCGCAACCGCCGGATCGCCTCGCGCATCGAACGGGTGGCCATGATGTCGAGACCGCTGGTCGGCTCGTCGAGCAGGACGTTCGGTGGATCGTGGATCAAGGCGCGGGCGATCGCTACCTTCACCCGCTGGCCGGTCGAAAAACCCTGGGTGCGACGCCCCGCGATGTCTTCCATCGCCAGCAAGTCGATCAGGTGATCGACCGCCTGATCGAGCGCCGCTCCCTCGAAGCCGTGCAGTCGGCCGTAATATTCGACATTCTCGCGCGCCGTCAGCCGTGGATAGAGCCCCTTGGAGTCCGGCACTACGCCGATCCGACCACGGACCGCCAGCGCCTCCTCCACCACGTCGTGACCATCGACCCTCGCGCTGCCGGCGTCCGGGCGCAGCAAGGTGGCGAGAATGCGCAGGGTGGTGGTCTTGCCGGCACCGTTGGGACCGAGCAGGCCAGTGATGCCACCGTCTGGTGCTGAGAAATTCACGCCGTCGACCGCTCGAACGTCGCCGAAAGCCTTTTTCAACCCCGAGATCTCGATCATCGATCGTCCTCGATCTCGGAGCTCCCTTTCTCATCCGGCGCCTTGAGCGGTCCGGTAAAGCTGAGAAAAATCGGCAAAGGCTTGATGCCGTCGACGCAGGAAGCATCGAGGGCTTCGAGATCTGCTGAGACGACGAACTCCTCCATCAAGCGGGCGACGCAGCCGCGCGGCACCACGTTGTGGCCCATCCCCGGCACCACCACGTGGCGAGCCTTTTGAAGCGTTGGCAGCACCTGCTCGCCAAAGGATGGAGGCGTCACCGGGTCGTGCTCCCCCGACAAGAGCAGGGTCGGCACCGCGGTTTCAAGCGGCGTCTTCTCCTCCGCCGGAACCTGCTGATGCGGCCAGATGGCACAGGTCTTCTGGAGTTGACGCGGCACGTCGTCGCGCAGGACACCGATCGTCGCCGCTAACGCCAAGGCCTCGGCGTCGAAAAACGCCGCATCTTCCCCACAGGTCACTGACAGCGACAATCCGGGATTGATGCTCGACAGATCCGAGCTGACGATCAGCCATTGCACCGCCAGGCGCGCCACATCGCCACGAGTCGCGTGATCGATCAGCAGCGGTACCAGCGCCGCCGACTCCGGGCTATAGACGAACAGGCGCAAGATCTGCCCGACGATCGGACGGGTCAACTGAAGCTCGATCGGTTCGCCGGTGCGCGGATGACTGAAACTGACTGTTTTCGGCTCGCGATCGATCTCTTCGATGAAGGCGTCGAACCGGGATCGCAGATCCGGCAGGGCTTCGACGCATCGAGGGTCTCGCTCGCATCGATCGAAGAGGACGTCCAGCGCCTGTTGCGCGTCCTCACCGATCGTTTCGCCGAGCACCCGATCGAGCGGCACCACGCCATCGAGAATCAGGGTGCGCACCTTCTCGCCATGGTGACGGGTGTAGAGCTGGGCGAGGCGAGAGCCGTAGGACACGCCGTAGAGATTGATCGAGGCGTAGCCGAGACGCTCCAAGATCAGATTCAGATCGCGCACCGCCGCGAGGGTCGTGTACTGCCTGGGGTCGGCGCGGTCCTCGATCTGTGCCAGACACTCTTGGAGGGCGCGCTCGACGATCTCATCGTCGACCAGCTGCTCGACGCCGAGCTCTTCCTGTTCTTCGCAGGTCAGCGGCGACAGCCGCCCGGTACCTCGCTGATCGATCAACACCAGGTCGCGACGGCGATGAATCTTGTGCAAGATCGGCAGGGTCGGCAAGAACGCCTCGGTGGATGCCTGGCCCGGGCCGCCGGCCAGGAGCACCAGAGGGTCTGGGTCGTGGTCGCGGCGGATCGCTGGCAGGACCGCGACGCGCAACGCAATCTTTCGGCCTTCGGGTGCGGCGTGATCTTCCGGCACCTCGATCTGGGCGCAAAAAGCCTCTTCCCGCAACGGTCGACCGGGGGCGTCCAGATGGCACGCCTCAAGCATTGTCTCGCCCCGCTCAAGCGTCCCGGCGGAAGCCGCCACCGCCGGAGCCAGGATCAGAAGCCATAAAAGCCGATACACGAGTTGAAGCTATCACAGCGCCAGATCGATGGCTTGACGCCGGCGGCGTCAACGACCCGCGACCCATCGACCGCCGCGGGCTTTCCCGGAGCCCAGAAATTGCCGGGTTGAGAGACCCTGCTTCGGGCATAATCCGAGCATGATCACAGACGGCGCCCCATCTTGCCGACAGCGACCTCGCCGGCCAGCACCTCATCGCGTCTCCCTGGTCACCTTTGCCGATGGCCAGATCCTCGACGTCACCGGGCCGCTCGAAGTGTTCTCCCGCGCCGCGCGCTGGCTGCGCGACGAGGGCCACACGACAGGGCTGCCCTATACCGTCGAAATCCTCGCCCGAGAGTCGGGGCCGGTGAAAATGTCTTCGGGCCTCGAGCTGGTGGCAGCCCGGTCGTGGCAGCAAGCCGACGACGTCGACACACTCTTGATCTCAGGCGGCATCGGCTGCCATCAGGCGGCGAAGGATACCGAGTTGATCGCGTGGATCCGGCAGCAGGCCGGGCGAGTCCAGCGGCTCGGCTCGATCTGTACCGGCGCGGTGCTGCTGGCGGAGACCGGGCTGCTCGACGGCCGCCGGGCGACCACCCATTGGCACTGGTGCGACGCACTGGCGCGCGACTATCCGAATGTCGAGGTCGATCGTGACGCGCTCTTCGTGCGTCAAGACAAGATTTACACCGCCGCCGGGGTCACCGCCGGGATGGACCTGGCTTTGGCCATGGTCGAGGACGACTGGGGGCGCGACGCCGCCCTGGCGACCGCCCGGGAGTTGGTGATGTTTCTCAAGCGACCGAGCGGCCAGCCTCAAGTCTCGGCCCATCTGGCCACTCAAGAGGCGACTCGGCAGCGATTTCGCGACCTCGAGCGCTGGATGCTCGACCACCTGTCCGACGACCTCTCGGTCGAGCGCCTGGCCGCTCACGTCGCCATGAGCCCGCGTCACTTCGCGCGCACCTTCCTCCAAGAGACCGGAACCACACCGGCAAAGTTCGTTGCTGCAGCGCGACTCGAGCTGGCCCGCCGACGGCTCGAGGAAAGCGAGCTGCCGGTCGGTGCGGTGGCGCGAGAATGCGGCTTTGGCACCGCTGAAAATATGCGTCGGGCGTTCCAGCGGCGGCTGAAGGTGACGCCACGAGCCTACCGGAATCGAGTCCGTTGAGGTTCAGCCGACAGAGCTGGCGTTTGGCCGGGGCGCTACTGATCGTCACGGTCTTGGGGTTCAGCTCGAAGTTTTATCAAGGCCCGGGAGACAGCTGGCTGAACGACAGCCTGGCGGGCCTGTTCTACGTCGTCTTCTGGTGCTTGGCAGCAGCGCTATGCTTCCGCCAGGCGCCTGCCCCACGAATCGCGCTCGCGGTGCTGGCCGTCAACTGCGCGCTCGAGGTGCTGCAGCTGTGGCATCCGCCTTGGCTACAGAAGATTCGCGCCACCTTCCTGGGCGCGGCACTTTTGGGCACGACCTTCGTCGCCTCCGACTTTCTCTATTACGGACTCGGGGCGGTCGTCGGTGGATGGGCAGTCCAGCGGCTGCGCCAGTCGAAAGAGAAGAACCTGTAGTAGCGAGGCTTGCCTCGTCTCACTCCTAGAATTTTCAGGTGACGGTCGGGGCGAGGCCTGCCTCGCCCCGAAGAACTCTCGCGGTCAACGACCGCGAGAATCTTCCGACCGACGTTACTCGCCTTCGGTCGGATCGTTAAACAACACGCCGAGCGCGATATTGCCGTGACCGCGCTGCGGGAAGTCCGGATCGGTCGGATCGCCCGGGTTCAGGTTCGACGCGGTGTCGTCCGGCGGGAAAAGCACCAGAGTGCCGAGGAACTCCAGCAACTGCCGGCGTTTGAAGCGCGGGGCGTAGGCGAATTTATCGCGCGACCACTGAGCTTCACCGCCATGACGCAGGATGACCTCCTCGAGATTGATGCTCCGGCCATCGTGGCCGTAAGGAGCCGTGCTTCCTACCCCCCAGAGCGCTTCGGTCATGAACTCTTTCTGGAGCGTGCCATCAAAGTTGCGCTCCCAGAAGTTAGGTCCGAGATCATGCCTTTTGAGGTCCGAAAAAAAGTTTTCGACCACGAAGGAGCCACCCGCCGGCTCTTTGAGACTCGGCAGCTCCGGATCATCGATCGTCTCGGTGAAGAGAGGCGTGGCGGTCGAAAAGAGCCGATTAAAGATGCCGTTGACCGGATCAAAAACCGTCTCGACGTCGGCGACCCGGCGATCGTGCTCGATCGTCAGATCCTCGATATGGCAGGAGGTACAGCCGAACTGATACATCCGGAACCGACCTACGGCGGAGCCGAAGGTCTGCTTGCCCAGGCCCGGTTTGAAGTAGTTGAGCAAGTAGAACTCGAAGTGGTCGACCAGCGCCGCATCGATCTCGTTGACCACGCCGTCACCGTCAGGATCGTCAACCGTGCTGGACGCCGCGGAGCCTTCGATGGCGTCGGTCGAACCGTCGAGCACCATGCCAGCAGGCGTCACTACGGTGCCGCCCGCCGCCGCAGCAGCGACCACAGGATCAAAAGCTTCGAGGCCCATCTCGGCATTCAGGGCACCGACGATGAACTCGCGCATCGAAATCGTTGTGCCTTCGGCAAAGAATGGCCGTACCCGCAAATCCGTGTTGACTCCCTCGACGCCCGAAGTATCGACGCTGCCATCAGGATTGCCGGTGATCGAGCCGTAGTTGATGCCCTTGGAGTCGAGGGACTTGGTGACCGGGTAGCCATTGAGCTGCGCTTCCGAGATCGCATCCGCGCGAATCGCCCGCAGGTCGGAGGTGATCTCGTCACCCAGCATTTCCTGTAGACCTAGGCCGAACAGGTGGGGTGAGTCGCGGCTGTCAGGACGGGTAAAGACGTCGCCGCCAAATCCCGCGGAACCCTTCGGACGTCCGTGGCAAGCGGCACAGCTGTCCGCCAGGCCGGCTCCGATCGAGCCGTCCGCCTCGATGTCACCGACGCCATCGCCAGTGCGTGGGCCGTTGCCCTGGGCGATCGTGAATTTCCGCTGGAATAACTGCCGACCGCGCCGGATCGAACGGAAAGGATCGCGCTTGATGATGTAGATCGAAGAGTCGGGCGTCACGGCGTCTCCCTGCCCGGCACCGATCTGCTGGGTCAGCGACTTGGCGATGCCAGAGTTCTCCGTGTGCGGGGTCTGCGTGTTATCGGTCAACTGCGCCATTGCGGCCCCTGCGGCCAGAACCCACACCATTGCAACAATGCCATACTTCACCCGCGCACCACTTGCACAACTCCAGTTTCTGAGGATCTGCTCGTCTCGCATACACTCCTCCTATTCCGTTGCCAACTGCGGTGAATGACTTGCCTCCCCGGACTCTCCGGGAAGACACCCTCTCCGTGAGCGCAACTCTTCTCGGGCAGCGACCCAATTCGAGCGCGCCCTTCCCTACTAACGCCTCGCACTCAGCGCCATCGCGAGATGCAACGCCGAGAGTCAAAAAAGTCCAGCGAGATTCCGAGACCTGTCTGTGGCTCGGATAATTTAGCAGAGCTATTGGCCAGTTGTCTAGTCGGAAGTGAGCCAGTGGGCAGTTAGCCGACGGCACACGAGACACCCTCGGGTGTGGCGATCCGATGCCGCAGTCCGATTCGGCGACTTCCCCGGTTATCGATCCAAGATCCACTCGCCATCCGAACCACTGCGCCGTACCGCCAAGCGTTGCGCCACGAATTTCTCCAAGAATTCGCTTGACATTGACCGCTATCCGGGATTAACCTGCCTTTCGCTTTGGAGGATTGCGTCGTGAAACCCGAACATCATCTTAAGAATCGTCCTACGGACCGTGTGCAGGTCGATCCACGCGTGGTCATCGGCATCACGACGTTAGGACTACTCACGGGTTACAGGTTAGGAACTCCCGCGTTCGCTAACGCTGAACGTCAAGGTTTTCACGACGGCATACCACCCTAAGCTTGCTCGGAAAATAGTGTTCCGAAAAGCCTTCCAGGGTGGAAACCCTGGAAGGCTTTTTTAATGCCTTTTTCAGCAAACTTTGAAGTTGTGCAAAGTTTCTGCTCCTACCATTCAAAAACAGACACTGGAGAACGAATTCAATTTCTAACAGGATACCCCTGGACCAGCGGGGCACGAACCTCAGGCCATGATGGGTTTCGTGTCTTCCGAACATGGGTTGTAACCGAGGTATCAGATTGGAGAGGGGAAGGCCCTCTTCAATTCCGTATGGTTAGCTCAAACGGTAGAGCACCAAGCTGATAACTTGGGAGTTATGGGTTCGAACCCCATACCATTCACACCTTCGTGCCTGAAAAGCACGCGCCTTTACTGAAAGGCTCCTTGTTCGGTCAGACGGGGACGGCCATTCGAGCTTTCGCCCGCCGACGAATATCTCTGCAAAGGTTAATAACCGATCTAGAAATGGCGTCGGCAATGCCTAAGGCGCCTTGCAGCGCGCGGATACCGCCGTGGGCAAAACGCTCTAAACCAAATCGCTTGAGAAAGGTCCACAGGCCTTTAAAAAGTGATCGGTGACGGGCGGAGTCGACCGCGGCTTAAGTAGCGCTCCGCGTCACGGGCGTGGCGGGCCGGACGGCCGTCCCCTGACGGCTCCCCTCAGCCGTCCCCTGACGGCTCTCCCCAATGGTTCAGTTCACGATTGCTCGACGAGCGCGTGGCTCACGAGTCCCATCCAGAATGTTTTGTGACCGTACATTCAGCGGTAGACATCATTAAACGTTGATCCCGGCGAAAACGCCAGGAGGTGAAACATGCTCATTCTAAAACACGTCAAGATTCGTCAGCACGAGCGCGGCCTCCTCTTCAGAGACCGCGAGTTCCGTCAAGTGCTGGGACCGGGTCGCCACTGGCTGTGGGGACCGGTCTGGAAGGTCCGTGTCGAGATCATCTCGATCCGTCAGGCCTACTTCGACCATGAAGATCTCGAGGTGATCGCCCGCTCGGGCACGCTCGAAACCGAGGCTGAGATTCATGATCTCAAAGATCATCAGCGAGCCTTGGTGTGGATCGACGGCCGCTTCGCTCACCTGCTCGGGCCAGGCCTGCACGCGCTGTGGAAAGCGTTTCACGAGGTGCGCGTCGAGTGCTTCGACGCCGGCCAAGTCCGCTTCGAGCATCCGGCTCTGGCGGTGATCTTGGCGGCGACCTCGTCGCGAGTCCTGCTTGAGCAGGTCCATGTCGAAGCGGGCCATGCGGCTCTCCTGATGCGCGATGGCCGCAACATCGAGACGCTGACGCCAGGCACTTACGCGCTCTGGCGTCACGTCGGCCAGCTGCGAGTGCAACAGATCGATCTCCGCGAGCAGGTGCTCGACGTCGCTGGTCAAGACATCATGACCGCCGACAAAGTCACCTTGCGGCTCAATGCGGTGGTGACTTTCAAAGTGATCGACGCTGTGAAAGCGGTGACGACCCTCGAAGACCATTCCCAGGCGCTCTATCGCGAGGCGCAGCTGGCGCTGCGGGCGGTGATCGGGACCCGTGAGCTAGACGCGCTCTTGGCCGAAAAGGATGCGGTTGCGCGCGAGCTCGGCGAGATCGTCCGCCGGCGGGTGGTGAGCTTCGGTCTCGAGATCGTATCCCTGGGAATTCGCGACCTGATCCTGCCGGGTGAGATGCGCACTCTGTTGAACCGGGTGACCGAGGCTAGGAAAGCGGCCGAGGCTAACCTGATCTCCCGCCGGGAAGAGACTGCGGCGATGCGTTCGCAGGCCAACACTGCCAAGATCCTCGAGACTCATCCGATGCTGATGAAACTCAAGGAGCTCGAGGTGCTCGAAAAGGTCGCTGAGGACGCTAATCTGAATGTCGTGCTCACCGAGTCCGGGCTCGGGGAGCGGGTCCTGAATTTGATTTGACTCGGAGCCAGGGGGCAGCGCGACCGCCCTCTGGCCCGTCATCGTGACCAGACTTGTTCGAGACCCCAAGTCAGATATACCCTCAAAATCACTGACACGGAGCGGGATGTGGTGACAATTTACGTCACTCCCCTGGGAGTGACGGCTGGCGCCATCACCGATACTGACGCTTTCGCGACCCGCCCTTAGTTAAACTTTCGCCGGACGCCTCGACGCTAAAAGGACCCCCTATGTGCGGACGCTATACCGTCACTCGACCGACCGATCTTTTAGACGAGCTCGGGATCGAGACCACCGAGCCCCTGCAAGCGAGTTATAACGTTGCGCCGACTCAGAAAGTACCGGTGGTCCGCGCCACCGGCGAATCCACGGCCGGCGGCAAGACCGGCGATGAACCGGTCACTCGTGAAGCCGTCAACTTACGCTGGGGCTTGATCCCTTTCTGGGCCAAAGACATCAAGATCGGCAATCGAATGATCAACGCTCGATCTGAAACCGTTGCGACCAAACCGGCGTTTCGCAATTCTTTTCGCCGCAAGCGCTGCGCCATTCTCGCCGACGGCTTCTATGAATGGAAAAAGGTCGAAGGCGGCAAACAGCCTTACCATATCCACCTCAAGGACCAGCGGCCATTCCTCTTCGCCGGCCTGTGGGATCGTTGGTCGAAAGGGCCGATCGATCCGATCGAATCGTTCACCATTCTCACCACGACCCCAAATGACAAAGTGGCTGAATTGCATAACCGCATGCCGGTCATCCTCACCCCGGAGGCCATCGATCTCTGGCTCGATCCGACCGTCGATGACGCCGAGCGACTGGTCGAGATCCTGAACCCCTATGACGCTGCCGAGATCGACTTCTTCCCGGTGAGCAAGATGGTCAACCGGCCTTCGAACAACGTGCCGCAGTGTGTGAATCCGATCGAGCTCTAACCCAGCCGACGGGCCTGGTTTTGATGGGTGTGTCCGGTGCTGGAAAAACCACCATCGGCCAGCTCCTGGCGGCCAAGCTCGGGTGGACGTTCCTCGACGCGGATGACTTTCATCCCGAGGCCAATCGTCGAAAGATGGCCGCAGGCCAGGCTCTCGACGACGAGGATCGATGGCCGTGGCTCGAACGAGTGGGGCGAACCCTTCAAGATCATTTGTGGCGCGGTGAATCCGTCGCCGTCGCCTGCTCGGCCCTCAAGCAGTCCTATCGCCAAATCCTGGCCCAGGGCCCCGGCTGCGTTCGCTTCGTCTACCTGCGAGGGGACGCTGAGCTGATTGCCAAGCGTCTGAAACAGCGCGCCGGACACTTCATGCCACCCGATTTGCTGGCCAGTCAATTCGAGACCTTGGAGGAACCGACCACCGATACCTGGGTGCTCGACGTCGGTCCCGAGCCCGAGGCGATCGTCGGGCAAATCCGAGATCGGTTGGCAGCGGTCTCAACTACTCCGTGACGTCGACCACTTTGACGCCATCGACGGAAGCGCCGACGGAAACGTAGCCGATAGAACCCGGAGTCCGGCGAACATAGTCGACGACCTCATTATCGCTCGCCAACTCCGGCGGTGGCACGTCGGTGCCGGAGAAAACTTGCCGCTGCCAGAAGCGCTTGATGCTGGAGACCGAGCGCCCATGTATCTCTTTGGTAAAAACAGCCCGGACCGAGCCTTTGCCGCCTTGATCCACGGCTTGGACTTGCTGACCGTTATCCCATTTCCGGACCTTCTTGAGCAGAATCTTGGACACCTGCGTCTTCGACAATGAAGCGACAGGATTGTCCGGATGGGTGATGACCTGAAAGGATCGCTCCTGGGCCATCGGGGTCCAATATCCGATGGATAGCAAGGCCAGGCCAAGCACCACCAAGATTGTTTTTTTCATGATGACCTCCTGGGTGGAGAAGGCTCAGACGAGAGGCTCGGGCAAGCCTTCGGGGAAGAAGATCGGCGCGATCTGAGCCAAAATGAGACTGTCGTCCGCCGGCGTGCCAGCAGGTCGGTCCGCCGCTTCCACCCACCACTCTAGCAATTCCCATGCCAGATTCGCTCTACTTCGCCGTTGCGTGTCCAGTTTCTCTCATCCCCTAGAACCGCTGGAAGTCCTGTACTATCGGCTTCCGTGAGATAAGGATATACCATGACAGCCATTCTCCAAGACTTGATTCGCCTCCTGACCCTGGAGCGTCTCGATACCAACCTTTTTCGTGGCCAGAGTCACGACATCGGAACCAACCGAGTGTTCGGTGGTCAGGTGCTCGGCCAAGCCCTGGCAGCTGCCAATTACACCGTTGAAGAACGGGTGGTCCACTCGCTGCACGCTTATTTCCTGCGCAAAGGAGATCACAATTCGCCGATCATTTATGAAGTCGATCGCCAGCGCGACGGCCGCAGTTACTCGAGTCGGCGAGTGGTGGCGATCCAGCACGGTCGGCCGATCCTCAATCTCGCGGCCTCGTTCCAGCGTCCGGAGGAAGGGCTCGAGCACCAGGCGAGCATGCCACAGGTCCCGCCTCCGGAGCGTCTCAAGGATGTCACCGAATATCGTCAGGAACTGCTCGACCGTCGGGCCGAAGGCTCCGGTGGCCCTTTCTCAGACGAGGAAAAGCTACCGCGTTACCTCTTGCACGATCGGCCGTTCGAGTTTCGCCCGGTGCAGCTGCCGCAGTTCATCGATCCGGAGCCCCGCGAGCCGCGGACGAACCTCTGGTTTCGCACCACCGATAAATTGCCGGATGACGACGACCTGCATCGCAACATGCTGGCTTATGTGTCGGATTATTATTTGATCAGCACCGCCACCCGCCCTCACGGCTATTCGGTCTTTTCCAAAGAGTTACAGCTCGCCAGTCTCGATCATGCGCTGTGGTTTCAACGCCCCTTTCGCATCGACGAGTGGCTGCTCTACTCGATCGAGAGCCCGAGCGCCTCGGGGGCTCGTGGTCTGGCACGCGGCCAGATTTTTCGCCAAGACGGCGTGCTGGCGGCGGTGGTCGCCCAGGAGGGAGTCATGCGGGTGTGGCCGGGGGCTGAAAAGTGACCTGCGCTCCGCGTTGCCGACTCCTGATCACCTGCCTTTGCCTCACCTTGGGTTTGAGCCCGGCCGCGAACGCCCAGCCCGAAGATCTCGAGCGCTGGATCGCCGTCGAATCCCGAAACTTCGTTCTATTCACCGACGCGCAACCCGCTCACGGGGTTGAAATCGCCCGCAATCTCGAGCTGTTTCGCAATGCCTTCGCCCGCCTGGCTCCGGGCCTTGAGCTAAGAGCGGCGGTCCCGACGACGATGCTGGTTTTTCGGGACCGCGACTCTTACGCGCCTTATAAGAGCATTCCCGACCGTGGCGGTGCCCGGCTCCTCGGGCAGTTCATCATCCACCCGCACCGGAATTTTCTGACCTTCGACGCGTCCGCACAGCTCGCCGATGAATTCGCGGTGATCTATCACGAATTCGTGCATTATCTGGTCGCCCACAACTTTCACAACGTGCCACGCTGGTTTCACGAAGGGCTGGCCGAGTACTACAGTACCTTCGCCGTCGAGGACGACCGGGTCTACATCGGACGACCGGTCGAGCGGCATTTGCGCTGGCTGCGGTACGACAACGAGGACCGCAAGGAGCGTCTCTTATCCCACGATTTTTCCCTGCGCGCGGTGCTCACCGGTGAATCCGGTCATCACGGCCAGCGGGCCGGAGGCTTTTACGCGCTGTCGTGGGCCTTGATGCATTATTTGCTTTCCGGCGGCCCCGAACAGATGGATCGGATGGCCGACTTCCTGGTCCGATTGCGCGAGGATGAGGATCCGGACGATGCGTTCGAGCGCGCCTTCAACCTTCGCCTCGATGATCTCGAGGAAGCCTTGCGCACTTACGCCTACCGCCGAACGTCTTCGATTCCAGGCCTCGGCAACAGCCGTCAGACCGGCGAGCCGTTTCGCGTCGCCACCTTCGACGTCACCGACCTGGGCTCGGGAGCAGAAGCCTCGATCTCTCGATTGCGACCGGCCGACACGCTCTTTCGCCTCGGAGACCTGCACCTGCGCCTCGGGCGTCCCGAGTCGGCAGAAAATCACTTTCTGTTGGCGCTCGACTACAACCCGGAGCACGCCGAGGCGCTCGCTGGGCTGGCTTGGATTCGCAACCAGCAGACCCGCTTCGACGAAGCCGACGTGTTTTTTCGTGACGCGCTGGACATCGGCTCCGGTGATCCACTGACCTATCTTCGCTACGGCCGCCATCTGCTGGCCAAAATTCGACCGGAAGACACCCAGTCGGTGCTGCTGAATCCTCTCGCCGGGCTGCTCTCGGCCAACCCACCTCAGGAGCTCGCGGCGAGCGAAGAGCTGACCCGCCGCGAGTGGCGAGCCCGGGTCGAAGGGCTCGCTGAAGCCGCCCGGGCGGCGTTTGACGCCGCGGCCGATCTCGATGGCGATTATGCCGAGGCGCGCGCCTTGTTTGGCTATAGCCATCTCTTTGGCGAGACGCCACCCAAGCCGGGAGTCACGGCGATGCAGAAGGCCCGACTGCAGCTGCCCGATCGCGAGGACCTGATCCTCGTTTTGCTTCAACTGCACCTGAAGAAGAAAGACTTCCCTGCCGCTCGTCATCTGCTCGAGGGGGACCTGCGCTTGCACGCCAACGAGCAGGCGATCTTCTGGGCGGAGGAAGAGGTTGAGCGCGCGGAGTTGCTTCACGCCTCTTCCGAGGCGCTTGAAGCGGGTGAGGTCGAAGACGCCCTCTCTCTCTTCGACCAAGCGATCGCGGTCACCAGCGACCAGGATCTGCGCGATCATCTGGCCGCTCAGTTGAGTGCGCTTCAGGCCCGTTTCGAGACTCCTTAGTCCACATCGCCACGATGGCCGCCAGCAGCTCCTCTCCCCTGCTGCGCCTTTGGCGCTACGCCGTCCACCATCGTCGGCGCATGGTGCAGGCCGCCGTTTGCTCGGTGACCAACAAGACGTTCGACCTGGCACCACCGGTCTTGATCGGTGCCGCGGTCGACATCGTAGTGCGTCGCGAGGGCTCGTTGCTGGCCGAATTCGGTGTGCCCGATGCTCGCGATCAGCTATTGGTCCTAGCGATCGCCACCTTCATCATCTGGGCCCTCGAGTCGCTCTTCGAATATGCCTACGCGGTGTTGTGGCGCAATCTCGCACAAAGCGTGCAACATGACCTGCGGCTCGACGCCTACAGACACCTACAGGGGCTCGAGATGGCCTACTTCGAGGATCGTTCGACGGGTGGCTTGATGGCGATCTTGAATGACGACATCAACCAGCTCGAGCGCTTCCTGGACGGCGGCGCTAACGATCTGCTGCAGGTGGCGACCACTGTGGTGCTGGTCGGCGCCGCGTTCTTCTACCTGGCCCCGTCAGTGGCCTGGATGTCGTTCGTGCCCATCCCGCTGATCCTCTGGGGTTCGTTTCGCTTTCAGCATCGCATCCAGCCACGCTACGCAGCGGTCCGTGAGCGGGTCGCTTCCCTTTCCGCCCAGCTGGCCAACAACCTGGGCGGCATCGCTACCATCAAGAGCTTCGTCGCTGAGGAGCGTGAGGTCGCACGTCTGGCCGAGGAGAGCGACGCCTACCGCCGAGCCAACGCCTTGGCGATCGCCCTATCCTCCGCTTTCTCGCCGCTGATCCGGATCGCGGTGTTGATCGGCTTCGGCGCCACCCTGGTCTATGGCGGTTACCTGGCACTCGACGGCCATCTGGAGGTGGGTGCTTATAGCGTCATGGTCTTCTTGACCCAACGTCTACTGTGGCCGCTGACCAGTTTGGGACAGACCTTCGATCTCTATCAGCGGGCCATGTCGTCGACCCATCGGGTGCTCGACTTGATGGACACGAAACCGACGATCGCTGATGGCGCGACTCCGCTGACGTCGACCGAAGTTCGAGGCGAGATTCGATTCCAGCAGGTGGGCTTCGCTTATCGGTCCGGGCATCCCGTCCTGCAGGATCTCGACCTGGAACTCGAGGCTGGGCGGACGACGGCCCTGGTCGGTGCCACCGGCTCGGGCAAGACGACCGTGCTCAAACTCCTGTTGCGCTTCTACGACGCCAGCTCCGGCCAGATTCTGCTCGATGGCCGCAACCTCCGTGACCTGCGCCTTGCTGACCTGCGGTCGGCCATCGGCCTGGTCAGTCAGGACGTCTTCTTATTCCACGGCACGGTGCGCGAGAACTTGCTTTACGGTCACCCCGACGCCAGTGACGAAGAGTTGATTCAAGCCGCCCGCGTTGCCGAGGCCCATGAGTTCATCCGCGCCCTGCCGGAGGGTTACGACACCATCGTCGGCGAGCGCGGCCAGAAACTCTCCGGTGGTCAGCGCCAGCGCCTGTCGATCGCCCGCGCGGTGCTCAAGGACCCACCGATCCTGGTTCTCGACGAAGCGACCTCGGCGGTCGACAATGAGACCGAAGCGGCGATCCAGCGGTCGCTGGCCACCCTTTCCCAAGGCCGCACGACCTTGGTCGTCGCTCACCGTCTATCGACCATTCGCCACGCCCATCGCATCTACGTGCTCGACGGCGGTCGCGTCGCCGAGGTCGGCGACCATGAGACGTTGCTCGCGGCAGATGGGACCTATGCAGGTCTGTGGCGGGTGCAGACAGGCACGCTGACTGGCTAACTCCCCCTCTCTACGCCCGCTTGCCGCGGTCCCCTCGCCCAGGTACTATTTTAGGAATCAGATTCAGACAGCGATGAACTCTAGGAGGGAGAGTTGATGTTACCTCTGCGGTTGAAAAACGGCTCCACGATCTTGATGGAGACGGCGACGCTGGTGGCAGATGAGAACCCAGGCGCACCGCTGGTCAGCGACGAAGATCTCCATCCCGAAGGCGTGGCGATGTACACCGGCACCTCTGCTCCGTTACCGACCCAGGAATTTAGCGAGGCGGTGAAGGTAGTCGAAGGCCTCGCCGAGGAGCTCGGCGAACGCCTCGGCCAGCCTACCCAGGGCAAGCGAAAACGGATGCTGCCCCAGGAGCTGGAGTTGGGAGTCCGGGTGGGGTTCGATGCCAAGGGCAACGTATTTATCGCCAGCGGCAGCGCCTCGGCCAGCCTCGAGCTGAAGCTCAAATGGAAGATCGCGTCACCGGCGGCCAGCGAGCCGGCGGTTTCGGATTGAAGCTAGCGGCGGACCGATGGCGGACGAGCGGATCGAGCTGACGGTACGGCTCAGCCGTGACGGCAACACTCTGCATCGCGCCTACTCGCATCCACCTTTCGGCCGGCGACCGGACCTTGCCAGCTCAGCGCCTTGGTCCTCGCTCAACGGCGGGATCGAGTTTCAGGGGTTGAGCGGCCCCGAAGCGGTCGCCCGGCTGCTCGACCGCGGCGAGGCCTCGGAGCTCGCGGAGCACTTCAGCCGCGCCCGACTGGCGGGTGTTGGCGAGCTTCTTTTCGAGCTGCTGTTCGGCGGCCGGTCCGATTGGGAGCCGTTGTTGCGAGGCCTTTTCCAGCAATCGGAGGGGCCTCAGCCCAATCCCCCCAAACACGCCGTGCGGGTCAGGATCCTCTGCGACGACGAGTTACTTGCCGGCCTACCCTGGCGCACCACGGCCTGGCAGGGCCGCTGGCTCTCGGACTCCGGCTGGACGTTCGAAACGGTAGTCGGCGAGGAAACCCAACGCTACGTTGAGCTGCGCGCTCCTTGCAAAGTGTTGGTCATCGCCCCCCGCTGTGGCGAGCCCCTCGGCACCGAAGAACACTTTCGAGACCTGGAAGAAATCCTGCTGCGTTTATCCTCGCACTACCGAGACGGGAACTATCTGCGCCGGGTGGAGACTCGGCGCGAGCTCTCAGACGCGCTGCGCGGCATGCATCCGCAGCTGGTGTATTACTACGGTCACGGTACGATCGACGGCGGCCAGGCCTGCCTGCTGCTCGGGCGACAGGGGGCGCCACCCAATCCCCTGGCGATGAATGACCTCTGGCGCCTGCTGCGCGACGCACCTCCGGCGGTCGCTTATCTCAACGCCTGTAAATCGGGGGCCGCGGGCTGGCATAGCGCCGGCCGCCAGCTGGTCCCTGAGGTGTCCTGCGTGGTAGCGAACCGGACCACCGTGTGGACCACCGCTGCTGGCGAAAGCGCGACTTTCTGGCTGGCCCGTCTGCTGGGCGATGGCCTCGACCCGGTGGTCGCTCTGCACCAACTCCCGGAGGAAACATCGATCCGTGGCTTCGAATGGGCGACGTCCGTCGCCTGGTCCAGCTTCAAGAGCTGGCAGACCCACCGCGAAGTGGGCCCGGTACCGCACCACGAGCCTGGCCTGCGGCTCGACCGCGACACGCCCCGAGCGATGGCCCACAAGCACGTCACCGAGCTGATCGAGAGCCGAACTCGGCGGGTCGAGGCGATCGTGGTCTACGGCACGCCCGGATCCCTGGTCGAGCACTTCAATGGTCAGTTGCGCGATTATCTCGAACGGCGCCAGATCTGTCTGAGGTGGCTGGCTCAGGACGTGCAGCCGGCCGCCGAGGTGAGCTTCGAGCAGGACGACCTGGAAGAGCTGCTGGGCCTATGGCTTGGTCGTCGACCGCTCGAAGGGCTCGAGTCCCTGCTCCGGCGCCGGGCGCCGAGCCGCGGGCTGGGTGGCTCGACGCCGGTTCTTTTCCTCGACTGGGGAGTCTTCGGCAACGGCGACCGGCCGGCGCTGAAGCCGGCAGAGATCCGCGAATGGCTACAGCTAGCGAGCGCCACTCTGGCCCGCAATTGTCCTCCGGAAATCCGCGTGATCTGCTACCTGGCGATGGAGGTGAAAAAGCGCAATCATCGCCGGCTGCGGAAAACCATGGACCGTTTTGCCGGCGAGATCCGCAGCCAGCGGTTCCGCTGTACTTACCTGCCCGCCCTCGGCGACTTGAAGCCGAACGATCTACTCAATTATCTGGAAGAGCCGGACAATACCTGGTGCCCTCAGACCCGGACGAAGGAGGCTGGGGATCTGATCTTCGCGCGGACCGATGGTCGCTACGAGGAAACGGTGGAGCTGATCCGCCGGGGCGAGGAGTCGGGTTGGGACCGGCTGCTGCGGGAACTGGGCGCCGGCGATGAATCGCCGGCTGAGGACGACGACCTGCCTTTCGACTGAGGGACCTTCATGCACGACGCTTTTCATCGTCTCGATCCGAAGCACCATGCGACCCGGCCGCCGGAGGCTTTCACAGCCGGTGATCGCTCCTGGGATCTGAACGATCATCGGGCCGGCGCTCGCTACTTTCAACCGAGCGACGAACTGGTCGACGCGATCAACATCGCCCTGGCGGTCGAAGCGCCGCTGCTGTTGACCGGCGAGCCGGGCACCGGCAAGACCCAGGTGGCGTTCTACGTCGCGCATTATTTCGGCTTGCTCAAGCAGCAGCGGCTATTTCGACTCTACGTGCGCTCGACCACCCGCGCCGAGGATCTGCTCTACCGCTTTGATGAGGTGGCGTACTTTCGCGCCGCCCAGGATCCGGATCGGCGAGAGCAGCAGACGATCGACAAGACGGAGTTCGTCGAGCGCGGCCCCTTGTGGAAAGCCTACGCCGCCGAAGGGCCGGCGATCGTCCTGATCGACGAGATCGACAAGGCGCCGCGCGACTTTCCTAACGATCTGCTCAACGTTCTCGACCAGCATGAGTTTGAGGTCCACCCCACTGGCGAGACACTACGACCGAAGGGCTCACCGCCGTTGATCGTGATCACCAGCAATAGCGAGCGGCGGCTGCCCGAGCCTTTCCTGCGACGGGTGATCTTCTACCATATCCCTTTCGACAAAGAGATCCTGCGTCAGGCGGTGGCGGCACGCGGAGCCCAGCTGGAGCTCGACGAGGGAGTGCGCGAGGTGGCGATCGAGCGTTTCCTGGAGATCAGGGGCCGCGATCTGCGCAAGAAGCCGGCGACTGCCGAGTTGCTGGTGTGGCTGACGGTGCTCAGTGCCCGTGGCGATCTGACCGCTGAGGAGCTTCGCGGCTTGCCGCTGGCTAAGCTGCCCGGTCTCCCGACTCTGGTCAAGGATCGCGACGACCTGGCCCAGCTGTGAGCCTTCGGCCGTGAGCGCCGCCACCGACCTCGACGTTCTGCTCGCGCGGCTGCGCAGCGCCGGGGTACGGGTCGGCGTCACCGAGGCTCTTCGGCTGGCTCGGGTGCTCGACCTCGAGCCGACCCTCGACACCGAGGGTCTGCGACGGATCGTCATCGGGGTGTTCACCAAGTCCAAGGACGAGGCGGCGGCGGTCGGTCGGGCGTTCGACAGTTGGCGGGACGAGGCGAGGGGCTGGCTCGAGGCGCGACGGGCCGGGCAGCGGCCGGAGGTCGCACGGGCTC